>QLON01000939.1:185157-217009 GCA_003313675.1 Termitomyces heimii
GTGGGTGTTTCATCAAGTATCAAGAAGATCTCTCGTTATCATCGGTTTGCGCCTTTTAGGCTATGGCTTCGGCCGGTATGATCCCCGGCGTACTCACATGCGTGTTTTCAGGTGTTGTAGGAGCGTTTGGGCTGTATCTTTTGTCCCTTTGCGCCACGCACACGTCGCACCGCCGTGCGTCGTTTTTTAGTGTTGCCCAGCTGACTTTTCCGCGCGCCGCGGTGTTCTTTGATGCCGCTATCGCCATCAAGTGTTTTGGAGTTTCTATCAGGCATGGTGTTTTTATCCCTTGCGTGCTAAGATATCGACTTGATACAACAGTTATTTAATCATCGTCAAGGGTCTTATGCCGAATGTCGTCAAGTCGTTCTATCACGTCCTCACACCGCCCGCGACACTGCCACCCCCTTGGATGCTGGATGGTTCTAAATGGATCACAATATTTATGGTTGTGATTGGACCGCTTGCGTTCCTTCGGCGACTAGACAGCCTTCGTCACACGAGCTATATTGCGCTGTTCTCTGTAGGTAGGTGGACTCGCCTGTTTAGTCTGCTGGCGTGCCTCAAGGCGGGTTTGTCAGCGTATCTTGTTATAATTGTGGTCGCGTGCTACTTTTGGCCAATAACGGGCATGCCTGCGCGGGGCGACGTGCATTTGATCAAATTTACGCCTAATTTTGTATCGACGTTTCCGATACAGGTGTTTGCGTACACTTGTGCTCAGAACGTGAGTGACTGGCGGGGTTGTGAGATGGGTTGTTGATGTGGTTTTTGTCAGCTTTTCCCGATGTATAACGAGGTCAAGAGCAATACGCAGGCTCGGATGAACGTTATTATTGGTGGATCGATTGGCTCTGCGATCATCACGTACGAAGTGATTGCAGTGTTTGGGTACCTGACTTTTGGCTCTAATGTACGCCGACTCGTCATGCTGTGGCATGGGCTGATGATTGGCAGGTTGGAGCAAACATTATTGCGATGTATCCCCAGACGACGTTGTTTATTGCAATGGGACAAGTTGCGATTATCATATCAGTGCTGTCTTCGTATGCGTTGCAGGTCCATCCTTGCCGGAACTGTTTGGACAAGGTGCTACAACATGGACATGCTGTGACAGAGGGCGCCGATGACGACGACAAGGACCACGCTGGATCAGACATGTCTGTGTTGCGACACATGGTGCTGACGTCTGTGATCATCGGGGGCGGCTTTACGATTGCTTACTTTGTGGACGATTTGCAGATGGGTGGGTGTATCGCGTTGGTTGTTGATGGTGCGCTGATGGAGAGACAGTGCTGGCATTTGTGGGGTCGACGGGGTCGACGACGATCTCGTTCATCTTGCCTGGGCTGTTCTACTGGAAGGTACGCACTTGTTATTTTGGCGCGGAGGTTGTTGACGGGAAGCAGCTGACGCGGGAGGGGGGGAACAAGGTGCTGAACAGGGCAGCACTGGGGCTGGTGGGGTACGGAGTGATGGTGTTTGTTTTCTGGTAAGTGAGTTGTGTATTGGGGCAGCAGGTACTGAGGATAGCAGCCTTGGATTCAACGTGTATAAAGCAGTGCATGTGTGATAATAAATTGTGTAGAATTTACCCACGGTTTGTGTAGATAGATTTTGAGTGAAGCCATGTTGGACACGATGGCGATCATCGACTAGTCTTGTTTGCGCTGAGCCATGTCGTCCACCCCGCCCCTCCCAGACGCCCCCGTCCCCATCCTCGACGTCGACCCCGACGTCGACGTCGATCCCCAGATCCTCGAGGCCCTCAAGAGCAAAGACAGGATTTATGTCCTCAGACTCGGCGAGCTCATCGAGGGCCTCATCAGCGATCGCAGGTTGTCCTGTGCTAGCCAGGCTGAGTGCCCCAGGCCCCGCATCGATTTGACGCCGTCCACGTCTTACCAGCGTCTCCTCGTCCATCGCTGCGCCGCCTACTACAAGGTCGCCCCAGAAAACGATCCCGTCAGCAAGGGCATCTTTGTCGTCGCCACCCCTGAGAGCAGGATGTACGCCCCGTCCTCCACTTGCCCTCCTCATACTCACGCCCCCACAGCCCCTCTCGCAGATTGTGTGACCTCGTGCCCCCAGAAGCAACAACCGCTCCCGCCTTCAAAATCATGCGCCGCTCCCCGCCAGAACGTCGCTACAACAGGTCTCAGCCTGCCTCTGTCGCAGGCGACGACGCCGACCTCTCAGACGCCGACCCCTCCGAGTCTGGCAGCCTCGGTGGTCGCAGCAATGCAACCGGCCGCAGCAGCAAGTCACGCATGACCATCGAAGAGCGCGAAGCAGCCTACAATGAGGCACGTTCCCGCATCTTCATGGGCTTTGAGGAGAAAGAAAAGGACAAGGACATGAGCGCAAGTTCCTCCTCCATCAGCCTGGCTTCAGGCTCGACGAGCGGCGGCGGAGGGAGCAGCGTCTCTGGCGACCCAGACGAGCCTGTGAGCAGTCCCGCCACCGAGAGCGAGTATTCTGCACCAGGTCGGGAAAAAAGGGTGGGCAGAACCGGTTCTGCCTCGTCCTCGTCCCGCTCCTTGCGCTCTGGTCCATACAACAGCAACCAAGGCAGCTCACGAAACTCGCGGGCGTCTTCTCCTTCGCCTTTCACGTACGCAAATATCTATGAACCAAACCAGACCACTTTTTACGAACACCCCCCCGCTGGCTACAATCCTTCTCCATACATGTATCCATACCCGTCCCCAGCTATCCCTCCCAATCCCTACTACGCCGCTTACCCATACTACCATTATCCATACCCAACTCCCCCTCCACATACTCCCCACAGCACTTCTGACCCATCTACCCCATCCAGCGGCGACCCATACAGCAGCGGCATGTACCCCCACCAATACGCATGGACACCCCCTCCACCACATCCGATGCAATCCCCACCGCCTCCGCAGATGCATCCCCCGGGTGCCCCTCCCCCGCCCATGCATAGCCCACCCCAATACCCCTATATGCCTTCCTCTCATCCGTATGCGTTCCCTATGCCTGGGTATTACCCAATCAACGCTGGTCCTCCAGTAGAATCGCCCCCGGGCCACATCAACGGCCATCAGGCCGCCTATGATGTCTCGAGACCAGGCAATGGAAGTGCGATGGGTCAGCATATTGTTGGAAGAGAGACGACAAGTCCGCCGAGTGGAGGCAGAAATTCATCGAGACAGGGCAATGTGAGTGGCGCAAAGGGAAGGAACTCGTCAGTCGTGAACCCAGGCAGAGGCACGTGGAATCCTGGTCCTGGGGTTGGACAAGGTGGGCGTATCGCGTCTCAAACAGAGACGGTAGGACCTCGTTTGAGCAATACGAGAAGGACGTCTAACAACAGTATTGCGAGTTCGGCGACTAGCCGCTCGTCGACTTGTGACGAGGTTGCATCAACCGCAGTGAGCTTCCATTCTCGTGCTTTAACTGCCCGCTTTTGACTTGTCTTGTAGTCATCATCGACGACTTCGTCGTCGTCACGGCGGACGACCACGTCCTCCCAGCATCCGCTCCCCGCTCGCCCAGATTGGGCCGTCGGCCTCAAGCCCCAGCCTACGCTGCACTCGGCCCAGACACGTCATCGCGACAACTCACATAGTAATTCCCGTACTATCTCGCCCGTCCCTAGCCCATCGCGAAACCCCAACGGGAACGGGCACTATCACAGTCCAAACAATGATGATCCAAACAACCCGATGACACAGCAGCAACCGGCTTTGCTGCAGTCGCCTACCGAGTTCCCGCCTCTGTCGTCAGGGAACGGGGTGGCGCCCGAGAAACGCCTGTCGGGCGCGTGGGTCAACAATGCGCCTCCGCGTAATATACGTCTCATGACGCCGCAGCACAATCCTACTAATGCGCTCGTGCATCATCCCTTTCAGCCGACGATCAACGGCCCTGTTGCTGGTGCCCCACTTGCCGCCGATGGGGCCGAGGATAGTGACCGTGCGTTTGAGCGGCCCCCACCAAAGGTACGTATTCTGCGTGTTTCGACGAATGTCAGTTGATCATTTGATTAGTCTGCTGAGCTGTTTAATCCCAAACTTTTAAAGCGGCCTGCTCCTGCGAAACACCAACAGCAGTTGCAGGAGAAGGATAATCACCAAAAGGAGCGTGAGCGCGCAAAGGGCGGCAATGTGCCGCCACCTAACGCGAGTGGGGACCTCGTGGAGCAGATGGGTGCTGTGTCTCTGGATGGTGCAGGGACAGGAGTAGATTGCCAACCAAAGGAGGCGTTGGCGGTGTAATTCGTAGGTATGGGGATTATACGATTGCTACGTTGTGATGTTGTTTTTGCTGTGTTGTAGTAACGGTGTCGGTTTTGTCTAGTCTGTCTGTCTGTCTGTGGTTTACGTCTGCTATCCAGCCGTTGGCTCTTTTTTTTTTCCCTTTTCGTGTATTTCCATTGATTTAGGGGCTTTTGAAATTTATAAACGACATGATTGAGGGTGTTTGTTGTCGACTTGGGTCTGAGGCGTTTACGTTCGTATCTATCCTTCCCTCCCCAACTACACTTTCGAATCGCATGAGCATGAAGATTGAAGCTGCAATACAAGGCCATATGGATTACAAAACGTCTGACTGATTCAACAACTACCGAGTCTTATCGCGAAAAGCCTCGAGCTGATATGGAAATCTTCCATTGCTCCTGGCTCCTACTTACTTCTCTCCTGTCCCTTATTCCCTTATCTTTACTCTCTCGGACTCGGAATCGCGGAAAGCTGTGGATCCGTGTTCTTATGGAGGAGTTATTTTTACCCTCCCCCTTTCCTTTCCTTTTTGAATCCCGAGAAGCAGTCTGTACTTTCTGATTTTGACTCGCGATCGGCGGTGCCCGGGTGTTGCACTACAGGCTTTTAATTAAAACGTTTCTCAATCCTTTTTACTGTTACTGTTCAATGATTGTCTCGCATTAGCATTAAAGTTGTGATAAACACTCAAAAGTCGCTCGATCTGAGGTCACACCCAAAACTGCGCGGTATTTGGTGCTGTCTTGTTAGCGTCTTGGATACATACAAACACAAAGGCCGCAAACGTTCAACCTCTCTCCTCAATGACCACCCCTCGATTGAGGCACCGACCAAACACCGAGGAAGAGGACGCCTCTGCGCTAAGGCTCGGTCCAGGTCAGACAGATCATGACTTTCCTATTTGCGCCACTGGTTCCAATCTCGCCGATGTCATCTAGAGTTCAACAATGCTGGTTGCCTCTTGATTTCCGAGGTCAAATATCTGTTGGAGAACAGGGACAAGGACGCTCCTGATACTGTGTCTGTCGCGTTTTGGATGATATTGTTTTTTTTTTTAAAAAAAAATCTTCTGATGTATCTGTGCAGTGTGTATAATAAGACAGTGGAATATGTTAAGGCTTTCGCAAAGTTTAATACCACTGATTCTGCTAGTGCTGTACGAGAGTATGTGATTCGTTGTCCATCTCGTATTATTGTTGTAACCGTATCTCTGTAATAGAACTTTACGGAGAGAGACTGCATTGACGCAGTTCGAGACAGCCCAGATTGCGAATCTCTGTCCCGCAGACGCAGAAGAAGCAAAGAGCATCATACCAAGGTGCATTACAATCTGCTGTCCTCTTCTTGCTAGCTCAACGTGTTCCAAAAAGTCTGGTAAAGATAGACGACGATCGGCTTCAGGCATTACTTGATGAGATTCAGACCATGCGCAAGTTCCAGTCATGATAGAAGCATATTATTGAATCACATATAAAGATCCTATACGCAATGCTACCCTTCTGTATCTGCAAGATCTTTTTTGTTCAAAGTCTCTTCTTCTTCGTCCTCGTCGCCCACCGCCTTTGCTGCATCACCATCTACAGAAAAGCTCGTCGCATCAAACCTCTTCTTTTCACGGAACGGGTCCTCTCTACGCTCATTTCTTTTGATGATTGCTTGCGGAGGGATGATGCCTCTCGGGTTTAGATACAATAGGTCATTCCCTGAATAGGCATCTAAATGACGCATCCACGAGTCGAATCTGTCCACAAAACACGTTAAGCATGAAGAATATAAGGAATGTGAAACTCTCACAGCCCGTCGCGGTCTTCGACCAGTCGCATATTATCATAGATGTATTTTTGTTTAAAGGCATCGATGGCTTCGCGGTAAGGTTCAAAAGTGATGGGTGGCCGGTAGTCTGCATGTGAGGGCTCCAGTTTTGCGTTGATTGTTGTTGCCATTCTGTTATTATAAGATTCAAATTTCGGCTCTTCAAGCAAAAGACCCAAAGATGGCATTTTGGGAATGAAAACGGTACGAGGCCCGTACAGCTATTGTTGGATTGAGCGATGGTACTTGAAAATAGAAGACGTAAATGACCTCGTCAATTATCTGCTCTGGAGTGTCCGTTCGGCTTGACAACACGAGTGCAGACATCATTTTACGCTAAAGATGATGCACTGTTAGTTCAAGTAAAGCTTCAGAAGCATAACCTACAATCTGAAAGAAACAGTCAGGAAATTAATATAATTTCAATAGACGAACTAAGAAATACCTGATGCAACATAAAACTTTGTCCATGGAATAGAATACTGATCCACTCAGTTTCACCGTACACCGCTGGATCTGCAACCTGAATGGGGTAAGACGTTAGCCCGTAGAGTTATAGAACCGCGATATCCCAACTCACTTCAATCTTCTTCATGTGCCTCTGATTACTGCGGTCACTGAAATCGCGCCCAACCGTGAAATTGTGGAAATTGTGGGTACCCTCAAACCTTTTGGCAGCTGCTCTTAGACGCTGAACTTGCTCTTGACCGACCCTCCACGCGCGTTTTCGCGCCAGCTCTCCTTCATGGCTGGACAGATCTACGCCCGTCCAGAAAGGGTGGAGTGATCTGGCATTTGACGACTGCGCAGTATCAGGAGATTGTGAAGCTGCATATCGTTGCAGGCTACGGTCAATGCCGCTTTCGGGCTTTGGGGGAATCAGTAGGTATGTTGGGAAGAAGTAGGTGTACTTTCGGCTATCGCAAACCCTGCATGTATCGGTAGTTCAGCTGGAGGTTGAGAGAGACCCCATTGAGCGACAATATAGAGATGGAAACGGACAAACGAGCGTTGAAAGAATTTTGAACACGGGTCTAGCAGAAATGAGGCATAGACTCTACTAAAACAGGAAGAACGTACAAAACCCCATAGGCGAATCTCTGGAGGCAACTCTTCGTTGACACGAGCTACCACATCTGGCACATCGGGTATGGTTGTAATCATTTTTAGTGAGACCAAGTTTCCTGCAGCGTGAACCCCGGCATCTGTACGAGCCGCTCGTGCGAGCCCAATCTAAGGACTCGTGAAGCGTGAATTGAGAAAGAGTCACAAAATACCTACCTTCATTGGATCATCCGCATTGTCTTGAGAGACCGCACCCGCTCGAACCAAAGCTTGGAAGAGTACACCCTCAATCGTTTTCGAGTGATCAGGTTGGCTGGAAGAGAAAGGATAGACATCAATAATGAAAAGCCTTGCATGTAACATACATTTGCATTCCACTGTATCCTGAGCCACAAAAACCTATAAGAAGGGCAGATTGTCGTTTTGGTAGACGAGGCGCTTTGGGTTGGTCGGAAACGACTGCTCCTTCTGCGGCTGCCTCCTCGTTACGAGTCCCTCGACGGCGACGGCCAGTCTTACGCTCGTCCTTCTTTGAACGGTTTCTGGCGCGTTTGTCCTGAGATTTGGGACCTTTTGCTGATTCTGTAGTGACTTCAGCAATGCCAGTCACTTTTTCTCCCGTCTCTTCAGGTCCATCTACGGCTCTCTCCGACTCCGCGACTGGAAGAGAGGCGGTGGTATCTTGTTCCCCAGAATCAAGTGGTTTCAATCGTTTGCTTGCCGACTCCGTAATATCCTCCTCTTGTAAAGCGTGCTTCAAACTACTCTGAGCTTCCATGGTATGGCTGGCCTTGACACCAGAAGAAAAGAATCTGAACGAATTGGTATGCCTACTGGTTGACCGAATAGATACTCGTATAAGGGAGGGTTGAAAACGACGACGAAGTGCGGAGACACAGAGTGTCGCTCGTGACATATGTTTTTGGCGTCAAAAGGGAATCTTGATGTACGTAAATTTAGAACACAACAGCCCTGAAATTTATGCACTACAACATGTACAACCGCTTTCATAGATAATGCCATAGAGATGTGCGATAAGATTCATAAAGCCTTTCGAGTTACTTCGTCCTCGCAAGCTTGATATAAATACACCAGCTTCTCATAAACCTCAGTGATCTCCTTGCGTGGCTCTGCGACACAACGCAATCCAGTTATCTCTCCTCCTGTCATATCTTCAAATGAGCCTTTTCCGCCTTGTGCGGCTTTCCACCAAGCATACTTGGCCAACAGTGCACCACCCATACCACCTGCCTCCTTTGTGGAAGATACATAGACTTTCACACCGAAGATGTCCTATTGTAACAATCAGATATTGTGATCAACTCTCACGAGGAAATGGAAGGCGTACAGCCGCGATTTGCCTAATGGTTTGGTTAGCGGATGATCCACCGGTAGCGACCAGGTGATTAAGATCAAGGGAGTGCTCCGGAAGGATGGCCTCGATGTGTGAACGGATGGAAAGGAACTGTGATTCAAGGATCGCACGAGGATGGGCATCTGCTGGCAGATCGTCGACCGGTGTCACAATAGTGCCACTCTCATTGATATGGAAGGCGTGTTGTCCTACAACGCCAGGTGGGATAATCTCAGGAAGGGGAAAGTACAAGCCGAAATTTCCATTATTCCCCGAAGGAGTTGCATTGACGAGCTCATTGAAGCGATCCCAGCTACGGTCGGCATAACGGTCTCGAACCTGCTCGCGGGCCAAAGCGCCGTTCTTATAACAGAGCATGGCAATTTTTCCCTTCAAGTCGGTAGGATGGGAAAGAAGATGAGAGGTTGTGAAGCGCTTAGGGGGAGTATCCGCGCCAGGGATCGAAATAAGGAATGTCGTGGACGTGCCGAGAGACAGAACAGCGTCACCGGAAGCTGACAGTGACATAACCGAGGCAGGGTTATCGCCGGTAAAAGGCGCGACAATACAATCTGGACAGAATGAGAACCATAATAACAGAGAATGAAGGAACATACCAGGACTAAGTCCCCACTTGTCGACAAAGTAATTATTGACTTTCCCAAGTACAGTACCTCCAATGACAGGTTCAGACCCCAGTTTTGACCTTAACTCAGGACCACCACAGGCTTCCAAGAGAGTATCATTCCACTTGCATGTAATAACGTCCATGAGATTCATGCCACTAGCATCAGAGATGTCTACAGGAACAATACGTCCGATGAAGAGAGATGGGATGAAAGAAGAGACAAGAGAGATCGCAGATGTCGCCGCGTAGGCTTCGGGATTTACACGACGAATCTATACGACGGGGTTGGAGCCTTTGAAAAAGAAGATCATAAAAGTATGTATCACACCTTTGCAATCTGGTTGCCAGTAAAGCGTTCATATGCACGACTGCCAGAGAGGTCGGCCAATGCCTGCGCTCCTCCAACAACTTCCTCGAGTTCTTTGCATTCCCGAGTAGTAGAAGAATCTTGCCAAATCGGAGCATTGGGCAACGAAAAAGCAGCAGGTGACAATTGTGAGACTAAAGATTGTGTAGGGTCGAGTGAGAAGAGAAGGGACTCTGCATTCCTTGACCAGTAAACAGACCCATGTTGCTGGATCCGATACATTACTTTGGTAGGTCTGACGGCACTAACTTCATGTTAACTCACCTGTCCAGCGCCTGAGATGGCCATTATCTTGTTGACCTCGACACCTGCGGCCTTTATGCGTTGGAACAAGAGATCGATAGCATCAAGCCACATCGCGACGGGGGAAGTGACTTCCCCTTCACCGGGACCAAGGATAGCACCATTAGTCGTTCCATATGCTGGAAGGTCGTTATCAAAGTGGACAGACGATTCATGAATGACAGTCGTATGTTCGTTCACGATGATTGCTTTGAGTTGCTGAGTAGATAAATCCAAACCCAGGAACAACAGGTCAGATGAGGCCATGGACATTTTGGAGAGAGAGAGAGAACCGCCGGGAAATGTCTCTGAGCATCTTTCTTGACTCCGGTAAAACTCTGGGTGAACAGTTTCTAATCCAGGCGCCGACAGAAATATATTCTTGATACCATGCGTGCCTTCAAGCTCCTTCGGTCACAGCTGACTCTCCAGGAAGGGTATTCACTTTATAACGTGGGACAGCCCTGAGTCGCCGAACGACCACATGATCTCTGTTTTCTTCTTTGACTTTGACAAGATCCTAAATCTGGACTGTAGTGTTGAGTCTCCAAGTAGCGCAGCAGGACAAGTACCTTCTGATCTTAGCTTATTCAACTTGACACTTTTTTCGATCAATTTATTCCTGCTCAGTGTATACTACCCATGTTGCATGGCACTACTGTCAGTAGCCGCAAGAATTTACACCTTTCCCACGTACGCGGAGAATGAGCGGACAGAACTTTACACTCTTCCAACCGACTCAGGAGAAGTCGAGTTCTAAAGAAAAGTGTTCCCGTTACGTCATCGACAGTACAAAGTCAGCCAGTACTCAGGACGTCAAGGTAATCCTAGCGGCAATCCGATTTTTAAATAACCACAGATAATCACAAAGACTCCTAGACCTGTTTTGTAAATTCACGTTTTGGCACGTCGATTGTACCAGCAATCCTTGATCGCAGCCCATAAAGACGTAACATACATGATTGAAGAATAAAACCGAGGGTCTGTTACACGATCCATTGTAAATAAAATAGAAAGAAAAGATCAAGCTATCGATACACCGAATGATAGCCTTGAGGAGCAAAGTCAAATATTGCAACTTCCCCAGAGCTATCACCGCTGAGGGCGTACGTCAGTAAAACGACCAGAAATGTGATGAAGACGGCATTACACTACGATCGGGTGCTCCCCCTTGTATCTGTTCCCGATGGAAAATGTAGCCACATCTGAATTGGACTCTGCAAGGATACTACCATTGCGCGGATTGCTGTCAGCTTGTCGAGGATTCCAAAAGCGCACACAGCCTATGGATCATGATACTGATAAGAACTTATAGTAAATGTAACATAACCAGCTCACCGTCATTCCCGCCGGTTACAAGGCCGAAAGGCAATACCGAATCCTCATTCACCCACTGAACTTTGACGACACCATAAGAATGGTTACCTGGATGAGTCCGTGGTGGACCGCGATGCTTATAATCGAACAGGAGTCTGTCAAGGAATCGTGAATCGTACACGTGAGTACAATTGTCATTGCGTCCCAGTGCCAGATAAATGTCGTTTGAACTGAATGATGCACTTGTGACTTCGCCTTCCATATCTGAAGGGAAGGAAGACAATTCTATGGATGCAACGGTTTTAGGGTCCGAGCGTCTGATGTCGTATATGTGCAGAGGGTGAGTATGGTCCTCTCCACGTGTAATTAAAGCCAATCTCGAACCTGGGGCAAATTTCTTTGAAAGTCAACTAGCGAAGGAATATTGAGCATACCATCATTTGTAACAGCAATTTCATCTCCAGCACCGATCTCGTCAAAGGCATATAACGGTTTCCATTTTTCCGCGTCGATTGCTTTGTGATATCCAACAAATGTTGAAGAATCTAATGGTTCCGAGGAAGCAAAAAGAAGGTTTGCCGTGATGTCATAGCCCCATGCCATGGCACCGACATAAGAGTCTTTCTTTTTGTGGCCAGAAAGGGAGAGGGGTGTCATTTGGACAGGGGAACTGGTTATTTCTGAGAAGAGGTGCAAAGACCTAAAAGGTAGACGTCAGACTGTGAATGTCCAAGAAGAGGATCAACTGTACTTTTCAGCGATTGCTATGACAGATCTAGATGTATCTGGCCGGAACGCGAGACCTATAGGTTGATGTGCGACTGTACAAAGGGTTAGTTGTAGAATACCTGTGTAATCAACTTGATAGATTACACGAGAGTCGGTCATCCTTCTCGTAAGTGTTTGTTTCATCATCTAATCTCCATATATACACGGTCTTATCGTTCCCAGCGGATACAAAGGAAGAGCTATTGGATCAAAACATTGAGATAAGACAAGGAACCTTTGAGGGCCAGGTTTACCTGCATGGATCAAACTTCACATCATTTACGGTGTAGTATTTCTCACATGGCTGGAAGGGCACTGCCTCGGAGACATTTTGCACACCCTTGTGACGGAAATGTCCTGGAAGGATTGCAGGTTCCCCATTCCACACCATGATAGATCCCTCCTTGTTATAAGGGTCAATATCACCTGACATGCATCATATGAGGACGCGAACCCTGAATAAACTGAACAGAGAATACGAACCAATCACGGTGTTGTCAGCATGGCCCCCAGTGGTGGCACTGGCTATTGCAATCCAAGGCCCAGACTGCTCGATGTGGTTGATAGCTATATTCCAGAAGGAAGTTAACAGTTATCCAAGAACTAAGAATGGCTGAGAGGTTACATCCGGGGGCGCTTTTGAATGAAGTGAACTGCTTCAGTGGCTGGATGACACGCTGACGGCTACCACGACGCAACTTGGTCGGCAAGAAGTATGCATATAGACGGACAGGTGGTGGGACGATAAAACGTTTCTATGGAACATGTAGACAGACGCATGTAAGTGATTCAAGAACGTACAAGTGGTTTCCATTCAACCAGTTTTGTGAAGGGGTACGGATGAGGATTGCTGAAGTCAAGTTGGCGACGTCGAGGCTTTGCATTGGAACTTGATATACTAGGCACAAAGAGATTCTCCGGATGTTCTGGGATGTCAAACGTTATCTTCTCTTGATTGACCTTTGGAGGCTTCCACTATGCAACGTCAAGAAAATGCACGGATGCTGCTGAGTCACAACATACAATGTCCTCGTTATTGAGGTCATACCCTGCATGGCACCGCAAATAGGCCTCCTCCTCGTCTGTTTCGTCCTCTTCCTGTCTTTGTTTCTGCAAAATGATGAGTACTTCCGTGTGGGTTGGTTTGTGAGTGGGCTAACCTTGCGTTGGTTCTCAATATCCTCTCCGTCACTATCCAGCTCGATAAATCTTTTAATGGCTTCGTCTGCCAATTGCGATGGCTTCGAACAGTTGAGAAGTGAAATGTTATCGTCGTCTATAATTATAAACCTGTCTGATTCAACCTTGCGTTTCTTTAAAGGGGGTTGAGAAATTTGAGATGGAAGACATGACAGTGAGTTCAGAGCGGTGTAAGGCGTTCTGATGTTGATAGATGACGACGGACCCGGGCGCTGCACGGTAGTCAGTCGGGCGGTTGGTCGATGCGAGACCTTAGTACGATGAGGCGGTTGAGGCAAAAATCGAGATAGAGACACCTCCGCGATATCGTTTTCATCAGTTAGATCAATGTGTATATCCTTAGTGAGGTCAAGAACAATTCGCTCGTCAACGTCAATGACCTCTCGTTTAGCGTGCATCTTGGCTCTGGTTTGACGGAGATCCCGGTCCGGCTTAAACTACCTTGATTAGGTAAGCGGCATATTTTCAGAATTTTAGACCATAATCCAGCTACAGGATAATGGTGGTAGGTGTGCGTTGCTGTCGTGGAGAATATTAAATGATTGTTTCTTGCCTAGAAAATATCCGTTCTGCAACATGCCCCTGAGGCACACCTACCGCTCCGACCAGGCGACCCAACACCTACATCGAGGAATCTCGACCCCCTTATGCACCCGTTTGCACGGGCCAGGGAACGGACGCGCGCCTTGAACGCTGCAAAGATGGAGCGCATGTTTGCAAAGCCTTTTGTTGATGCTTTGGAGGGACACATAGATGCTGTCGAGGTTCTTGCGAGGCAACCTGATTCATTGACCACGATTGCAAGTGGAAGTTGGGATGGAGGTATGTCTTCGTAGTCTTTCAATTCAGTATAGCTGACGGAACCAATTGATAGGAATAATATTGCACAATCTCTCAACACGGAAAAAGCTGCTCACTCTCCAACAGGCGCACAAAGGCAAGGTGTCAGGATTGTGTTTTGCAAACGGAGACAAGTTATTGAGTTGTGGTGTGGATCGCAACGTTAAACTCTGGTCGACTGGCAGTAACGCTTCCGACCAAGTACGTGCTGAGTTCAATGTATCTATTTTCTGTCGCTCATTGGTGCAAGTTCAGCCTATGAATATATTTCCGGGAAAGTCAGCCTTCAAGTACGTCATCGTTGTTGTATAGAGGACAGTTTGAATAATACTGTTCTAGTTCAATAGATCACCATCGATCTGAACCTCTTTTTGCTACCGCCTCGAATCTCGTTCAAATATGGGATGAAACTAAGTGCGCGTTTTCCCTTCAAATATATCGAGTAACTTCTAACAAAGCTCAGGAGCGCTCCTGTCTCCGACCTAACTTTTCCTACGTCTACCGAAACCATCACAAGTGTCCGGTTTAACTTAAGTGAACACTCCGTACTCGCCAGCATAGGCTCAGACCGTACATTCACTCTCTACGATATACGGACAGGCAAAGCCGAACGCCGAGTTGTCATGGAGGTAAGCAAGATCCCCAGAAGTCAAGTCACTCGTGTGAAATGAGGTCCCCAGTTCCGAAGCAACTCCCTCGCATGGTCACCGATGTATCCGACAACTCTGCTGCTTGCGTCCGAAGACCACAATCTCTATACATTTGATATACGACACCTCTCAACGCCAAGTCATATATATAAGGCTCACGTTGCAGCAGTTATGAGTTGTGATTGGAGTCCTACCGGTCAAGAATTCGTTAGTGGTGGTTGGGATCGTACTGTGCGGATATGGAAGGAAGGTCAAGGACACTCACCAGAGGTTTATCACACGAAACGAATGCAGAGGTAAGCCGCATTATTGTAGCAATTCAGCTATCCTTATGCATGATTTTCACGCAGGGTGTCTGCGTCGATATTCTCTGGGGATGCCAGATTTGTTCTCACAGGTTCAGATGATGGCAATGTTCGGATTTGGAAAGCAAAGGCGTCTGACAAGCTTGGGATCATTACTGCACGTGAGCGGGCTGCAATTGAATACAGGGATAGTCTCAAGGATCGGTGGAAGATGGACAGCGAGGTCAACAAAGTTACAAGGTTCATCTCCGCTTGTCGTAATGCCGTATACCTTCTAACTGAAAACTTGTTCTAGGACGCGGCATCTGCCAAAGTCGGTGTATCAGGCATCAAAACTCAAACGCACAATGCTAGAAGCACGGCGTGTCAAAGAGGAGAGGAGGAGAAAGCATACACGGGCGGGAGAGACAAAACCGAAAGCCGAGAGGAAGAAGGTTGTCATTACCGAGCAGACTTGAGTTCTGTTACCTTTTTTTCTTTTTCTCTCTGGAACGCCATTCAAGGAGTTTCATTCCCCTTGTTCACATGTGATTTCACGGACTCTTACCAGTATATGTCATAGTTAGTCAATGGAGAAGAGATCAGGAGCTTCAATTCGAATTTCCATGCGTAGAGTATATATGTTCATCTGCTGCACATATCTCTAGTGAAAGTAATTTTACACTACAACAAATTTTATGCACTATTATTTGCCCTGAGAACCATGTCTTCTAGGGAAATAGCTCGATATCCTTCTCCATCAATGACTGGTGCCCATACGGCGTCATCCTGAATATACACTACCAAGCCTCCTCTTCCATCGGCCGTGGGACTGACACGATAGAGCGGCATTCTCGAGATCTCGTGTGCACGTCCAGTGGGTATAAACAAAAGGTTATGCGCCGCTGCAAACTCTTCCGCGATGGATCGGAACGTGATCTCATGCACTAGCGCCGATGGTCTCTGTGGACCCTTTGCGGAAGCCGCATTTGTGCCATTACGAACCGGTGTGCTCGCCGCTGCCAATTCAGCACGGAAGTCTGGGCGAGCGAGCTGATTAGGTGCATCGGGCCCAAGCTCAATTGCCTTGTTCATCAGCTGAAGCCCTCTTGTAAAACCTCGGCTAATACCAGGCAAAGCCTGGACGGATTCCGGAAATGTTCCTTTCCAGAAGGAATACCACTGCGCAACCTCCTCGAAGCTGACACGAGGTTGGATGAGCCATACGTGGAGGATGTCGAGCCACTTTGGGAAGAACTCCATTTCAAGAATTTGGGAGAAAATGGAAGACCGAATGATATCCGCCCATTGTAGGGCGTATTGAAGAGGCTCCATCTTTTGATCTCGGGGGTTGATGCGGAAATTGTCCCGGAGAGTAGCTCCCAACTTGGGCACAACATATTTGAGTAGCATTGAATCCCACTCCTCGGCATTGAATACCTGGGAGAAAATAAGAAAGTTAGAGGTCGTTGTGAGCAAGAAATTATGACGAACCTCTTTCCAAGCAGGAAGCTCTGTAGGCACCTTTTCACCCACCGTCCAACTCCTGAGCAGACTCTTAATCTTCCTCCGAGCATCACCAAGAAGATCTTCCATTCTGAGTCCCACGTGCGGAAGCCAAGGGAAGACGATTGATTGCAATGAGACTTGATCCTTCTTGGGATTCCAGTTGTCAACGGCCTTTTGCACTTTCGGGAGTATGAGTTGGTCAAGGAGGTTATCACGGATGAAAGGCGGAAGGAAAGTGCACCAAGCTTCGTACAGCTTTACGGCAGGGATAGCAATCTCAGGTAGCCAGTCATTATTAATACAAGTCCTAACTTTTGGTAACCAAACGTTCCAAAGTAGACTTTCAAAAGGTGTCATTGGTCGTTCACTAGACAAAATAAAATCAGTTATCTGGTGCTGACTCGACTCACGAGATGCTTACATCGACATTTGGGGAGCCTGCACGATTTTCGAACCATAAATGTCGATTTGTAACTCGGATGGTACTTCCTCTGTAGTGACTCGGAGTGCGCGTCGCCACGTTCGAAATGTTGGAACAAAAGCCGTGGGATCTTCGAGGGGGTTCCAAGTAGCTACTATGCGTCGGACGATGGGCGCTATAGCTGCCACCACAATCTCGTCTAACCGATACCGCTCAAATTCGCGGGGAAACTGATCGATCAAGCCGTAAAATAATGGCGAGAAGGGCTCTAAAGAAACCTCATACATGGAAGAAAGCTCCTTAGCTTTAGCATTGATGTCGTTTGCTACAAGCTGCACTTTTTGCAATCGCTCAATAACTAATTTGGCACTCATGAGATTGCGGAAACTTAGCGATACAAAGCACTCACGTTCTGCTTCATCCGCTGCTTTCTTCCTGAGCCGAATATCCTCTTCCATCGCGAATTTCTTTCGTTGGTCAAGAGCCCTCGCCTCCCGTGCAAGTCCATCAAGGTCGCTCTTACAAGCGTCAGCAATGAGCCGAATGTTGTGTCGAACTTCAGGTATTCGGGTTGGATCGTTCGATGGTGACCATGTATTTAAAGAGACTTCAGCAAGTGAAGCAACCTCACGAGGCTAGAAAAAATCGCAATATGTAAGGGAAACAAAGTCTATATCAACGTAGAGATTTACCATAGCACCAGTAGCATCTATTATTTGACCGACACCCGCAGCGGGGACCTCTTGACCTGCTTCAGCAAGAATTTGTTCATATGTCTTGTGCTCAATTTTTGTCTTCACTTTCTTTGGCCGCTTCCAGACATCCGACCGTTTCTGCTGTTGTTCTTTGACCTTTCTACGGATGTTCTTAGTTTTTTCATCTTCATCATCACTAACAACTTCTCCACGACGCTTTGCTTCTCGTTTCGACTGTTCAGTCTTCTCTTTGAATCCTCTATACGCGATACCCATTTTCTGCGGTCGCAGCTTACTCTCTACGGGAGTTACGATACCCTCCCCGGTAGTACCCAATCCAGTTCCCGCTTGCCAGCCCATTTTTGACAACATACGGGCACCGAAACTATCTGAGATCTTATTGAAGTGAGTCATTTCTTCCGCGTTAAGAGGAACCGCAGGTTTCGAGGCCTTTGTATTGTGCACGAAAGAGCGCTTGCCGAAGGTCGATGGGAGGTCTTCCGTAGACTCTGGAATAGATGTAGATGTAGACGGCGTTTTTCGAGATCCAATGCCACCTTTGAGGTTGGAAAAACCGATGTCACCAGTGAAAGACGGAGTGTCAGGAGATCTCTTAGCACCAAGACCTATTCCCCCCCTCGCCGGCCTTTCAAATTCCTCATCTTCATCTACCGGTATCCGAGATGTTAGCTTTGAGTCCGATTCGTTTGAGTCGCTGGATCCCAAGTTAGTCTCTTCTTCCAATTCCTCGTTTTCATCTGGATCTTCATCATCGTCCGAATCCTTTTCGCCTCCCTCCTCCTCCAAGTCAACGTTCATCTCCTTGTCAAGGTCTACCTGTTTGTCGCCTGAAACGAAAGCCGGTGCTTTTGTCCAGTCGCTTTTCTTCCTAGATCTATTTGAACTGACAGCTTCATCCTCACTGTCCTCACCAAAAACCCCATATAAAGCATCTTCTTTGCCGTTCTTCTTCCTCCTTTTGTGCTGATACGGATTCTCAAAAAGTTTGAGCTCCTCTCTCACTGTGGGGTCAGCTTCCGTGTTGAAATCTAGCTCAGATTCATTATTGGAGTCCGAATCGTCACTGTCGTCAATGAACCTTTTTCTGCGAGGCATGTACACAGAGAGCTGAGATAAAGTAAGTAGTGGGGTGTAGAAAGACCAAATTAGAATATTATCTCACCCCACGTGGTCATGGTGTCCCTTTGATTGAACACGATTGAACGTCGTCTGAACGAACCTGCCGTAAGGTCTCCACGCAATCGTTCGTACGTATTCCCTCGGACTGACAGACAGACTCTCCACTAGCTTCCAGGATGTGTCATGTGTAGTATGGACTCAAGAAATCTGTATAATAATAGAGACAATAACGATTCTCCGTATTGTCTACCGCTTGTCAAATGTCCGTTGCCAACTTCATCCTCAATGTTCAGCCGCAGTGATTTATCATTATTGACAAAAGAACATCAGAAATAGCATGCTGTCGCGGCCGAACCTAATAACTCAGTTCTCCACGCGTTGACCCTTGCAATTGTTGCAATTGTCCCGATGATCCTGCGCGTGGGCAAAGTAATTTATTACAGAGTATAAAATACAGGCACTGATCCAACCAATGCAATCCGCCTGTCTTCACATCCAAATCCATGGCTTTCACGAAATTTTGGACACGACGCGTTTCGGCGGGCGTCGTGTCACTTTTGGCCACCGCTCATTATGCTGCTTCCCAATTACCAAGTAGCTACCCTTTCATTTATCCGAATCAACCCTCTGGCGACTTCAGTCCAGCTTGGCAGCAATGTATGTCCCTTGGTCGATATTGATGATAGAACACTTGTCACTGACTGACTGCCTTCAAAAGACTTCGAAGTGACTCAGAGACTTCCAAATGTGACCTTCAGTACTGGTGGTCGTGCTTACGCTGGGAATCTTCCTGTCCAGCGCGATGGACATCCAAACAACACTCTATTCTTTGCTGGCTTCGAGAAGACCATTGGATCACTCACAGCAAAGAAAAGCCATGAGCCATGGGGCATCTGGCTAAATGGAGGGTATGGTGCTTTCTTGTAGTTCAGTAGATATTGAGCTGACCTGGTCCTGTGGGAGGGCAGCCCTGGGTCGTCGAGCATGTACGGATTGTTCTTCGAGGTATGTCCTGAATGCGTCCTGTATTTGCGATTCCCATCTTCTACATTTGCAGAATGGGCCCATACGGATACACCCCGACTACTCGGTAACATCAAATGATCACAGCTGGAACAAGTTGGCAGATTACTTTTGGATTGATCAACCTGTGTACGTTCTTTGTTCGGCTGCTTTCCATAGGGTGGGAGTTAATTTGAACTTTCAGGGGCGTTGGGTATTCCACCGCGGACGCTGATGGATACGGTCAGTCCTTCTGATTAAACTTAAATAAACACGAGCTGAAAAGAAGTGCTAATGTAGTTGCTAATGAGGATCAAATTGGAGCAGATTTCGTAAGATCAATTGAAAACCCGGCTTGTATCTGACAATGACTTGTAATCGTTAGATGGGCTTTCTATCGAATCTTGTTAAGGTCTTTCCTGGCCTCGCGACACGCCCGCTCCATCTAACTGGCGAGAGCTATTCTGGTTACTATATTGTAAGCGTTGTCTTTTCTCGTTGGCCTGAGACTCATACCGGGCTAGCCATACATAATGAAAGCCTACTTTGGACTAGAAAATCCACCGGTTAACATTGCCAAGATAGTTATTGGAGACGGTTCTATTGCTTCTGGACAAGTCTTCGAACTTTTGCCCGCGGTTTGTACTCTAACGAATTTCCGTGCCTTCCTATGTTCATCCGGATGCAATTCCAGCTCACGGTCATCCAAACCCATCCACAGTTAATTGGTTACGATCAAGATGTATATAAATACTTTGAAGAGCAGTAAGTTTGTCGGCTTGGTCCTGCTAATCAATACTGAAGAATATGACCTACTATCAAGAGCTAAACTATGCCATTACGATGTCAATCTAACATACCCTCAAAATGGAGTCATCCCGCCTGTGCCTCTGAACCTGCCGACACAGCGAGACGTACCTTTCCTACTCAGACAATCTTTCTACCGAAAGGGTCTCATGGCAGAATTGAACAAAAGATACGCACTCAAAAAGCGTAAGCTTTCACGCCGCGAGCAGGAAAGAGGTCGTGCTGCCTGGAAGAGAGACTTCCTGTCTGACAGACCCAGTGGAGTAATCGACCCTTGGGTGAATTCTCGTTCCTTGCTTAATCAAAGGAGCGGATACTGACAGGTGACCAGTACGGCTGTTTGCAACTCGACATGTTCATCGACTACGCCATTAATTACACGTTTCCTTGGAGTAAGTCTTTCTCGGTTGGCTGTAGTGCCATTGTTTCATAAGTCATTCAGGTCTGAGCAAGAATACTTCTACCTTCGGATTCGATGTATGTATAATTACTGTACATTCTCGGCTCACTTCTAACTGATACACAGGTCTACGATGTCACAGATGCTACGAACCCCCAGATCAACCAAGACGCCAGTGTGTTCCTCAATGGTAAGCGTATACATACTTGTTTTATTTACTTGCTCATGCTCTGGATAATAGACCACAAAGTGAGAGACGCGCTTCATGCACCTAAGAGTAAGCCATGGGCTCTAGACTTTGACTTCGTCTTTGGAAATCCCGATGGATTCAGTAAGTAACCCTGTTGATTATCCAAGAGAAACTTATTGAGACTTGGATAGATGTTGACCCTAGTGAGTCTGTTCCCTCTACTATCGAAGCGTCTAACATTGTATTGTCGCTACAGGCACCGAGTGAGTACAATTGCTCTGAGTTTGATGTGAAAACAAAATTGACGTTCGATAAATAGGCCCATGAACTTCCTAACGGAGTTTGCGACTAATGCAACCGCTCACGGCGTTGGCGTCGTGCTCTATTCTGGCAACAATGATGCTCTCATTGCGCATAGAGGGACAGAAGGTATTTTGTTTTCTTCAACCTTTTGTCAGCTTCAGCTTAATATCATTTTGTAGTCACAATCCAAGTACGCCGCATTTTTCAAGCGACTTACTGATCATTGACCGATATTTAGAACACGACTTTTGGCGGTATTCAGGGATTCACAGTGAAGCCTTCTACCCCATGGTATAACGACGAGCACCAATTTGCAGGGATAATTCGTCAAGAGCGAAACTGGACATACGTGCTATTTGATAATGCGGGTCACCTTGTTCCCGCTGATAACCCCCAAAATGTATGAAATTGTTGGAGTTTAAGTGTCTTGTGTGGGCTTACAATCCTACAAGGCCTTTGTGTTCCTCCGAGAGTTTGTTTTCGGCAACAACCAGACAGGTTTGGTGACCAAGACTTCCACTGGTCAAGTGGTCGTTATTGGAGGGACCAATTCGACCTTGGCACAAGATGTCTTGCCTGGTGGTGATGAAATCTACTACGGACCTGGGGCCAAGATCTCGACCTACGTGTTTCCTTCTGCAACTCGAGCGGCCTGGCAATCGTTCATACAGACAGAGACGGCATTGCCATCCCAGACTGCTGCATGAAGTTTTTCGCTGCGTAGTGATCATGATATCGAATTCTTCGAATTCAACGAGTATACTTACTAACGTCTGGACTCTAATTAATAACCTCGCTGTGTTGACCCATAGCGGATGATATGATTTCAATGAATGTAACTACTGGAGATATTTCATGTAAGAAAATATTTAAAACAAAGATGCGACCAGCTTACTGCTCATTGAGAATCAAGATCGGAGGGAGAAAAACGTGTAAAACATTGTAATGTGGCTGCAATGCATAGGCATTCTTTCAAGACCCCTTATCAGCCTTGCAAAATCATAAGAAACATATGCTGCCAAGGCCAAATGTGGCCTCGGTCAAGTTTATCGAAAAGAAAAAATACGGCCTGGCGACACCTCACATCTTACTATCTTGAAGACTACCAGACTATAGTCGTCCTGCCCGAGTCTTGGAGGGCAGGCAAACAGTTAAGTGGAGGGTGTCCGGTATACAGAAAGTCTCTCGAGGGGTTGTAGCACTTCGTAATTCATAAAGTTCACTTGGATAAAGAGTTCTCGAACTCCGACGTAAGTAATAGATTAGATTATACCTGAGCTCCGAATTCCGAATTGAGAACGTGACGCGTCAAGGGCTTACGCGTCTTTCGATCAGTCGGACTACTTTTGGCCCTTACACCATGGATGCACAACCCTCATCATCCTCCGGCGCCATCGACCAGCGCAGGAAAGATGCTCTCAAAGCTTACAGAGAGGTCCCTTCTCACAGATTTCAAAACAGAATCCTTGTTAACATTCGCCACCCCTTAGAAAATGAGGCAGCATGAGAATATCAGTGAAAGCCTTAAGAATCGTGTGTGGTTTTATTTTGGTTGTTCCTCTCATCTAATGCTATATAGTTCGTTTCTCTCTCAAGGATTTGGAAAAAGAATATGCTAAGACGGAGGACGATATCAAAGCTGTGCAATCTGTTGGACAAATTATTGGTGAAGTTATGAAGCAACTTGACGATGAGCGGTGTGGGTCTCACGAATGCATGCGCTGTTTGAAGACTAACAAACGGTTTATAGTCATTGTCAAGGCTTCGTCAGGACCGCGTTACGTCGTCTCCTATCGTCCCGCACTTCCTGCGGCAAAGCTCAAAGCTGGAACTCGAGTTTCCCTCGATATGACAACACTGACAATAATGCGGATTCTACCGCGAGAAGTTGATCCTTTGGTGTACAAGATGAGCCTGGAAGATCCGGGAGGGGCTTCGTTCGCAGGAATTGGTGGTTTGGGGGAGCAAGTACGAGAACTGCGCGAGGTAAGTAATAGTAGTCTCGTTTCACCAACAATCTTCCAATGGGATCTATCTAGATTATTGAACTACCGTTACTTAACCCAGAGCTCTTTCTTCGAGTCGGTATTAAGCCGCCGAAAGGTGTCCTTCTGTACGGTCCTCCTGGGACCGGCAAAACCCTCCTTGCGCGAGCTGTTGCTGCTACTTTGAACACGAACTTTTTGAAAGTCGTTTCATCAGCTATCGTCGACAAGTATATTGGTGAAAGTGCACGTGTCGTGCGAGAGATGTTCGGGTATGCGAAAGACCATGAACCCTGTGTAATTTTCATGGATGAAATTGACGCTATCGGTGGACGTCGTTTCTCTGAGGGGACAAGCGCAGATCGAGAAATACAACGGACCCTGATGGAGGTGTGTTTCATATTGCGCTTCCAGATTATCTGTGACAACTCATACTTTTGGCACGATAGCTTCTGAATCAGATGGATGGCTTTGATTCACTGGGACAGACGAAGATAATCATGGCTACAAATCGGCCGGATACTTTAGACCCTGCTCTCCTTCGTCCTGGTCGCTTAGATCGCAAGATTGAAGTACCCTTGCCCAACGAACAGGCCCGGTTAGAGATCCTCAAGATCCATGCTGCACCTGTCAACAAAGGTGGTGATATCGACTATGAGGCAATTGTCAAGGTACGTTCCACTTTTCCTTCCGATTTCCAATTGTTTTAACTGGTCTTCAAAGCTTTCCGATTCCTTCAATGGTGCTGATCTACGAAATGTTGTAACGGAAGCCGGCATGTTTGCAATCCGTGATGATAGGTTAGCCAATGACGCAAAGGAAAACGTGAGGTTATTGACATCAGTTGTTTGTCAGAGAGTATATCAATCAAGAGGACTTGACAAAAGCTGCCAGGAAGGTTGGTGAGGCGAAAAAGCATGAGAGTAAGCAACTGTTTTCGTCATCTCTCCACCTCTGACTCAGTGGTCGCTTTAGCCAAGATGGAATATTCTACGTAGAGGCAGATTGGCCCACTATACCTATAACCGACCGTACAACAGATCAGTGTAATTACAAATCCCGCGTTCAAAGTTGGATAGCAAACGAAAAATCGTCCCGAAGAAACACCGCGTAAATTACATCCGCGTGAAAAGTCCGTCCGAACGAGTTAAAATCTGAATAATCCTTTCCTCTTTTTCTTCTCATCCTTTCCTGATTGAGTGGCAGTGGTCGAGTTGACAGATGAAGATAATGAGTTTGTTGGTGACATCTTCGGGGCCTCCAGACGTTCACGAGGTGCAGGGCGTGATGTCGCTGGTGCAACACGTTGTGGAGGTGGCGCATCTTTAGTATAATACTTCTCATCGTAGTATTCCTGAAAGGTTCGTGTGCCTTGCCTCTCACGAAGACCATTAGGCAACGCTCTGGAGCCAACACCACCAAGTTCAAGTGCTTTTAAGTCGTCGATAAATTGGCGTGGCGTAATTGTGTGCGTAGAACCTTTGGTCAGCAGGAAAAGTCAGTCAAAAAGTTGGGCAGGAAGCAAGTGTAACGTACCAAGATAGATATCTCTGTTTAAGGCGTTTGATAGTTGATAGGATTCCCTCAGTTCTGAGAAGGTAGCTCCACCGACAACAAACACTATGATACGACCCCGTACTTCAACTTGTGATACGCCCGATCTTGCTCTATGCCACGATGGCTTCTGGCTCCGAAGCGATGTTGGCTGCGGGGGAGGGGACCGGAGACTCGAGGGCATTGGTGCTGTTGCAGGAGTCTCCTTAACGTATGGGAACAACGAGTCATCTAGCCTGCCAGCTACGTGTTCCTGCAATACCGTTCAGTCCAACTCGGTTAGACATAGTGAAGTGGACATACCTCGAGAAGTGCCCTTAGCACCGGCCTATAGCGAGATAGCTCGTACTCATCACCATTGGACATTTTTTGTTTGAACTTCTTCTTAGTGTCCCGATCTGCAGCGGTCTAACGCTGATTTAATGAAATATCTAACATGGAACAGCGACTTACTCTGCTTATCCGAACACCCATGTGTACCAGTGCATTCACAGCGTCCTGTTCAGCCAAAGTCAATCGCGCGTGTTGATAGAGCCTCCTACGGTCTTCCTCTGGAACACCGTCACGGTACTGAATATACAAAGCGACGATGCGAACTTTGTTCATGTTCCTAATCGCGGGATGTCAATAGTTACCTCGGAGAAGCTTATGGAACACACGAACACGACGTCTCGACTATCAAGAAGGGGTACCATCTCCTCTACAAGATGCTTCGGTGTCTTGCCTTCTGCGGTGACACCAGTTGCACAACACTGAACAGAAGAAGTATTAAGAAAAAACACTATTTGATGAGAAGGGGCATACCTGCTCAACATTTGCAACAAGAGGGAGTTTGTTGCGCTCAAAGATCGCCATGCAATCCTGGGCCATATTGAGATGGAGAGAGAACTGAGATGTAAAATGAACAAGAGAGTATTCGGTAAAACAATGTGATGCTCCAACCTTCTCCCGCTGCTCTTGATATTGTGGTAGGTTTGCAAGCATATCCTTCATGTCGTTTAGACTTGCGGCACCCTCTCTGCAAGTCATGAGTCGATGCAAACCCGCTCAAAGGAAATCTAACGCACCCTTGGAATACAGCATTTTCTTGCAAGAATTTGTTAAAGTCTCCCAATAATTTATCAATTGCTTCTTTCATGTGCATATGTCGGACTTCTGTCCAGACTGTATCTGAGTCAGATAGTGTTGCAGTCTTATCTTCGTACGCGCCGACAGAGGATTGGAATTTATATCTGTTGTGAAAATCAAAACTGGACAAAGCGAGGATTTACATGACGACGAACGTATATTTGGTCCCGTCGTCTATTGGGAGAAGATCATTGACCATAGCTTGGTACGTGAATTCGTGAAGAAAAGGCGCAACCATGTCCATTGTTCGGTCAGTAATTAGAAGCGTAGCTCGCGGGCGTGATGCTTCTGGGCTGCCAGGTGGGTGTTTCTATGGAGGCAGTCAGCATCAGTCAACAACAAGATAGGTGGGCAATGTACACCAAAATCAGGATTTTGTTTCTTGTGATCCTCCAAAGCATTTTGGACGAAGAACGCGAGAATCTTTGTAGCATGGTCATTCTCAACAGCTTCGTAAGCTCTTGCTTCGGCACCGCGTGCGAGGTTAGTACGCCACCGTGAGCTGGCTTCTGGCGGAGGTGGGGGGCGTGTTGAAGCGTGAGGTTTGAGAGCACCCAGTGGAGGATGATGGGAAGGCACGTAATATCGAATGAACGGAAACTCGTTGAAGGCAATACAGACGTTTGATATCTTGTGTCGGTAGCTGATGAGTTATTATGACTTGCGTTGGTGAGGAGCAATACGCACCATCTTGGCGGCAAATCTCAGATCCTCTTCAACGCGAATACGTGCCGCTTTGACGGCAGTATCACTCCGTGGCGGACTATACAAGCCGAAGAACGTTGCTGGTTCTTGAATAGAAAAGACCTGCGCCTCCGTTGCTGGAAATCATCGGAGGGTTGCCGAAAGATCACAGTTGAAAGATGACATACCCCAGAAGTTCAAAAACACCTCTCTGAGTACCCGCAGGTAAGGTTCAGCAGCTGACGATGTTAGCCGTTGGAATAGTTGCTCATCCAGACCTATCAATGCGTGTCGTAAAGGTCAGTCGCGGAAGAGAACACCCATGTACCTTCGATAAAGAACAGATGGGCGCCGGCATACTGCTTCACCTCCCCAGAGAAGTCCTTGATTATCCTGTCGATGTTTTGAGACGTCGGCATGAGCAGGTATAATGCCTCAAAACCAGGCTGTGGGTCGCGATGGTTGGAGATGGATTCTATTACTAGGCTGTGTCAGGCGCGACAGACTTGCAGTAAGAGAAGGGGAGCGTACAAGTAACATTCTCTTCTAAAACATCGAATTGCTTGAGCGTCGAGCCCAGCAATTTCTGCGAGTGTTCATCGACAACCAATATCTTCCATTTCCCGGGCGGGTTGACGGAACGAAGGATTTCTAGAAACTCTGTTAATGGCAAGATCAGCTCGGAGAATAGAGGACAAACAAGCTTTGAACATACTGTTTCTTACTAGGGTTATCAGGGACGTCATGAAGAAATAAGGAGCCACGAGATGGCCAAAGCGTCCTTGAGCAGTCGAAACTGCGTCCCTGGCTGTCTTGACCACGGCGATATCCGATCAGCATCGTCATCTGGGTAGCCGAATATCCTTATCTTTTTCAAACATTCCACGTGCAGAATCATCATAATCAGTAAGTCTATACGAACATCGCAATAACACCTGCTACGATAGCTGCACCAAAGAAAGAAACTGTGTTTGTGTAACCAGCATTCTTCAAATCCAAAACTCCATCTCCATCAATGTCAAATCCGCCTTTTGAATTGTTGTAGCTTGGGAAAGTGTTGTTGGTATTAGACTCAAAGTAGAGATTAGATGCGGGTAGGTTGCTGCATTTGCCGATGGCCTCCAGCTAGTTTATCCACATCAGATAATGAAGCGGGATAGAGACAGAGAATTACCTTGAAGGGAGGGTTGTGGGTCAAAGCTGCATTGAGGGTATAACCGATGGCGAGATCGACAGTAATTTGGTAAAGGTCGTGCTGGAGAACAATGAAGCTAATTGTAGTTGTTGGTACCACTGATTGATCGCAAGAAAAAGTTGTCTACTTACCCGGAGTTGATGACTGTAGCATTAGAAAGGATGTTCTGGAAGGTGGCGAAGGAATCCGGTCCAGCGACCAAACCACCGGCAACTTTCCAATCTGATCAAAAGCATAAGAAAACTTGGTCCAGATTAGGATTCAGATAACGTGCCGTTAGTGTCAAATTGGCCACCATCAGGTGTACGAGTCCACATGATAGGAACCAAGCCCATTGCGTGTGCAATAGCACGGACACGATCGTCTATCGCATGATGGCAGGCGTAAGTGCAAAAAAATCAACGAGATCAGGAAGCATCGTACCGATGTCGCCATAGGGAGGTCGCATCGTGGTTGGGGTGACACCGAGAACGGTACGGATGGCATGGCGAGTCCATCCCAACTCAGCAACGATCTCCTCGTTCGTCAGAGATGTAAGATGCTGTAAACATGGAGGTCAGATCTATTCATCTCCGGTAGATGAGTGCTTACCTTGTGTGACCATGTGTGAACGCTGATTTCATGGCCAGCCATGTATTCTTCGATTAGAATTTGGGGGCGCTCAATCACACGGGATCCTACGACAAAGAAAGTTGCTGAGACGTTCTTCTGGTTGAGATAGTTTAACAATGTCCTTTAACACGACGTTAGTTGTTGATTGTTACGAACGGGTTTATATAGCATACTGAGCTATTTGCGGATTGTAAGCGGAGTTGTCGACAGAAAGAAAGACTACTTCAGCTTACTGTAAGGCGATGGCCCATCATCAAAACTTTGGGAAAATTAATCATATCGCTCATTCAAACACCAGATTTATTTACCTGACACCCCACGTAAGTTTGTCAGGGCAAGAAACAATATCTATTTAGAGGTTAGTTTCCCAAAAGATGAATAGATTCCAGAGTCTTACCTGTGGGTCGTGTATAACCTCCACATGTCCACCACCCGCGGTTGGCAGCGTCGGCGGCGGCGGCGGTATCGTTGACGCAGGAACCGTCCACAGTTGGAGGAATGTCCGGAATATTCTTTCCTTCAAGCTCTTTCATCCACATTGTTACTTCATCCGAGTCTTTTACAGGTCAATTACGACGCCTAGTATAGATGAGCAGACAATCACCTGTAGGAGGGATATGATCCTCCAATGGCCAATCCGCAAGGTTGACCACGACTAGCGAATTGGATTACAATAAGGCGACGAGGTCAAACCTGATTAAACGAGAACGTACTCGGAGTTGGTAGCACAGGAGCACCAGACACAGGAGGCGAAGCACCAGCAGAGTACGTCTGACTGACGGGAAGTGTAGCTTGGGAGGGCATACCAAAAGTGATGCTCGAAAGTGGGGGGATAGCAGTGCCAGTAGGAGCTTGCACAAGGGTGACTCCAGCGGCTGCAGTCACTCCAAGAGCCGCCGCCTGACGTTTATGAACGATCTCGACGTGACGGTGACTCAAGGCATTGGCATGAGAAGTAACCAGGAGAGCCAGAAAAGTCACTAGAGAAGAGGAGCGCCTCATTATGGGTAGCGAACGGGTGATAAAAGAACGGCGGTTGCGCTTATGGCGCGGATAGTCTTGGGGAATAAGAGAAAACAAATCACCACCCACATATCGCGAGAGCCAAGGATTTTTTTCGTTCACGTGGGAACTTTTGATCAAGATGGAAGCTATTGTATTAAAGTTATGTTGTCTAGGATGCATCATTTTGTGCGGCTAAAATCATTTGACCAGGCACAGACTATGGTGTGTGTGCAGATACCCAACTAGGCCCACCAGCACCCGATGCGTCGTCTGAGCCTCGTCAATCCACAAAGAGCGTCTGCGATATCTGCGAAAAACATTTATGTACACGCGGAAAAAAAGGGCCGAAATAGGCCGTGATGGCGCGTATAATATATTGATGCGGAATCAATCTCTTGGCTTTTGCTGATCCGGGACTAGAGAATGATAACATCAACGCACTGTACAAAAAGTACCAATACACATGCTCTTTTACAGAACTTGTACAGATTCTTCCTCGACCTCTCGCACCTCGGCCCAAATATACAATTTTTTTCATGTATCTCTCGAAGAAAGACCCGGACCTATCTCGATACAAGCCTGGTAGACTGTATCCCAGGACTTCTTGTTGCGCAGCTGCCACCCCAAGTCCCCAAGAATAAAAACAGTCTTGACTTATCTCCAAAGACCGTCATCTCGGAGAGAGGGCGGAGTAACGAGACTCCCTTACAACCGGTGTAGGGGGTACACACCTACTTACTCCACCCCCGCCCCTACAGAACTTGTACAGACCTCTAGCACCTCGGCCCGAACGCTCAATGAAGTACATTTATCTCTCCAAGAAAGACCAACGGGACTCGTGATCTAATCTCGATACAAGGCCTGCCAGACTGTATCCCGGGACTTCTTGTTGCGCAGCTGCCATCCCAAGACCCCAAAAATAAAAACAATCGTCCTCCAAAGACCGTCATCTCGGAGAGACTTCCCTACAACCGGCGCGCGATTCATCTTCCATCTTCCATCACAAATGCACTACCATCTCTGTCACGATATGCACGTGACCACGCTGCAGTAGTTGGTTCCTCGCGTAGAGTACTTTTATAGTTTGATCCATTTCGTTCTTAGGTATGTACAACACAGTGCATCATATTAGCTACATGAATACAATTTCGTTCTTAGAGATATTGCCGTGACGCGTTGCGAAACACCGGCAACTATCCATCCAATAATCAATCCCAACGCTCAAACCCACCCCAAAATATACAATCACATCCTAATCTACCTATACATCTGCAAACATGATCACTTTCATCTCAATACTAATATACATCACCTTCTCAAGAGACCTAGACCTACCTCACAAAAAAAAGAACGCGCCACAAGCACAAGCGCCGCTGATCATCAATCAAAAAAAAAAGTTGATCGATCAAAAGTTCGAACGTTCACCCTAGTCTCAAGCACACACACACACACGCCGCACCGCACCGCACCACACATTAAAAAAAAAAAAAAAAACTCCAACCCAAAAACGACAACAACAACTCATGATCCATCATTAACATGAAACAAAATACAGATGCGCAGATGCGTGAGGAGGGGTAAACAATGACGACGTGGTGCGTAGAGCGTAAAGAGACGGAGACTAGCGCGATAGAGCGCAATGCAACGGAAGCAAATTACAATATACCTAAAAAAAAAAAAAAAAGTAAAAAAAAAAAAAAAAACTACACTACCGCGGCACCGACAACAACGACGCCGAATCCGACAGGGGCCTCGTCAAATTCGACACCGACACCGACACCGACGACGACGGCGTCACATTCACATTCGCAGACGTCGGACGCAACGCCAGCACACGATCATCCGAGACGATCAAAATCTCATCGCGTCCTATCCCCTGTGGATTCCTCTGCTGCTGCTGCTGCTGCTGTGGGTACACATTCGGGTGCTGCTGATGCGTATACTGTGCATACCCCTGCGCGGCGTACCCCCCATACGCACCATGCGAATGCTGCTGCTGCTGCGGCGGCGGAGGCGGCGCATACGGATTATGGTTATACTCGTATCCCCCCATATGTGGGTACGCCTGCACGGGGCTTACAGTGTTCGTAACCGATGGCGGCGTATCCGCAAACAACAACCGCAAGTTCGCGCCTTGGATCACTTGAGAGAGATGGCCGCTTTCTATATGTCGAACCTCGACAAACGATGGCTCAAACGCCAAAACATACGGTTCGTGGAGGGCTATTTTCTCTTCAATGATTGATTCAATTTGCCTAGGACAGCGCAATGGCTCACCAAACCCAGTAGGATTACCCTCCCAATAAACCATAAAATCTTTCCGCGATTGACGACCATTCTTATTAACGTAAAAAGCAAACTCTACACCAACTCTTTCAGCCCAACAACAACAAAAAAAAAAAAAAAAA
>QLON01000943.1:0-32660 GCA_003313675.1 Termitomyces heimii
ATCATCGGGAGACACATAGCTGAAGAAATTTCCCGATGTAGAATGTCATTTCCAAACCTATTGTTCTTGGGATTGCACTATGAACCTAGCCACATACGCGTTCCGTCCCTGGAATGGTTTCCTTTGGTGCATACGGTCTTTCTGGATTTGAGTTTTTCCTCTCCTCCTTGCCCCGGACCTTGGATCAAAGACCTTGAGACGACTCTTTCCAGCGTTCCCCACTTGCGAACGCTGATGTTGATTACACGTAAAAATTTCATGCCCACTGTGAAGGAATACATCGAAGAGCGAAACATTAGCGGTCACATTGAAGTAAAGTTTAGCAAATACTGGAACATGGAGTTGGAGTGGAGGCGTCTCTATAAAGGCAAAGACCGCCTACATTAACACGGCCATAGCACGACGGGGTTGAGGATACGGACCTACTAGGTTATGTAATCGTCGTATGTTTTCGTTCCGTATGTCACCGTTACACCTCAATGCTTTATCAGTCACTGAGGTGTAAGTCCTTGCATTCATTACTTCTTTTACATTTACTGAAGTTACCAGTATCAATTTCTGTTTCACACGTAGATACATAATATAACATGTAGTGCTTTACCAATCACTGGGTTATCAATCTCTGTTTCACAGTCTAAGCATTCCGTCGTTACTCTTTTCCTCCGAGACTGGCTCTGCTCAATAGTTTGGTACCAACACCGAGTATCATCTGAATGAGGACAAGTATACATGCCCTTCATGCTTTTGTACAAATATTGCTGTACCTACTACACGAACATACCACATTATGATACCCACTGGTATATCACTGCACATATGTATTTTCTATACCTTGCAGACATTGACGGATTATTACATTTGCATCGATTAATACATGCTGCTTCCCTTCCGCTACATCGCCTGATGCTATCCATTTTACATACCTTGTTATGTTGTTAGATGGCTGCTGAAATGATAATATTGCTACACAGACAGATAATCAAACATAAAAATGCCGGAAGGTTTATCATGTTTTGCTGTGTACTGTTGGGATGTGACAATGTGAAGAGTACCACGAACCATTGTTAGGGCCACGGACCATTGTTAGGGCCACTGTCTAAGCGCGACTGCTTTGTCCGCAGGAGCTTATAACGGCGCATACAGCTATCAGTACCCTCAGTTCTGTTTATACACACTGAGGGTACGTTGCGCTCACCTAATGTACATAGACCCACGCTAATCGCATTAACGTACCTAGATTATCCACTTACAGTGTATCTCATCTAGGTACTCAAATACAGTTCTGTTTATACACACTGAGGATTATCCACTTACAGTGTATCTCATCTAGGTGTAGACAATGGTCTACATATTGCTGCCAGTTCTAGTTCTAACATGTACTAGCAATGGAGAAACCACTTTTATAACAGCTGCTATATGTGCAGAGCCGCTGTAACATGTCATCTTTGTTGAGGACACGACTCACCTGGATGAACTCTACCTTACCTCATATGGATGCAGCACGGTACTTGGCATGCCATCCGGCAGAATGGCCTATTAGACCATGTATATTTCCTCACCTGCCTCAGGTACGAGACAGGCTTATCAACATAGTACATATATATTTTGACAATAACACTCAACCCTTCAACACATATCATATAGCAAAGAACAAACAACATATCTAATTCAAAAGCAGTTCTTGCCCTTGTAGAGGCGCCTCCATTCTAGCTCCCTGTCCTGGTTGGTGCTGAGTGCAACTTTTACATGCTGATCAATCTTTCTGCCTTTCATGTATTCCTTCACAATGGGCATTGCCAATCCAGCTACATTCAATACCAACAATCGCAATTGGGAGGTGGTGGAAAGAGCCACTTCAATGTCGTGTATGCAGTTGTTGTGATTGATAAGAGGAAGGCAATCCATTTCCGATAAGACCGTCCTTAAAAAAGGGATCCAATTAAGGGGTGGAACATGCAAATAGGGAGAGCGGAAGTGCAAAGCCAAAAACAACAAATTGGGGAATACAATTCCACATTGAGCCATCTCTTGAGCTGTGTGTCTTGCAATGTGTAGCAATATCAGAGTATGGGCTGTTAGAGAAGACCATTGGTGCATAACTTTCCTGTTCTAACCTTAGATCTAAGTGTTGAACAGTGATGCATGTGGATAAAATAATGTTTTGGTGATGGTTGAGTTTCTTTGCAGTTCTAAAGTACTTGAGGTTCTTGTGGTTTATTCAAACTTCAAACTTGTGCTGTGCACCCTCAAGGAAATGCCACCACTCTTCCAATGACCAGATAATGGCTAGCATCTCTTTATTATGGATCTCATAGTTCTGCTCCACTGCATTCAAGTTCTTGGAGTAGAAGGCTATGGGATGCCACTTACCATCCTCTCAAGACTATTGAGACAAGACTGTTCCTGTGGCAAAGTCAGAACTGTCTGCTTCTATGTAGAAGGGAGAGTTATCATTTAGAGAATAGAGGACTGGCTGAGAAGTGATGGCAGTCTTGAGGGCCTCAAAGGCAGTCTGTTGAACAGCTTCCCACCTCCATGCCATGTTCTTGCTTGTGAGATCAAAGAGGGGATGAGTATAGTGTGAGAAGTCCTAGATGAACCTCTAGTAGAAGTTAGTGAAGCCTAAAAAGGCTTGCACCTCCTTTTTATTTTTTGGCTGAGGCCACTCTACTATGCCTGCCACCTTCACCAGATCCATCTCAGCAGTTCTATGAGAGATGATTAGCCCAAAATATTCAACTTTGGTCTGCTTAAACTTGCACTTCTCTGGCTTTAGATAGAGTTGGCATTGGCAGAAGCACTCTAGAACAATGCATGTAATATGTCAGTGCTCCTCCAGTATCTTGGTGTAAATGAAACATCATCTAAGTACACACAAACTACACCTTTAGCAATTAAGTCACAAAAGATATCATTCATCATTGTCTGAAAGGTAGTGGGCTATTAGTAAGGCCAAAAAACATTACCAGAGGTTCAAAGAGTCCATGATTGGTTCAGAATGCTGCCTTCAACTCATCACCTTCCTTGATGTGCACATTGTTGTAGCCCCAGCAGATGTTCAACTTAGTGAAGTAGCATGCACCCCAGAGGTTATTGACAAGGTCAGAAATAAGTAGTAAGAGATAGCAGTTATTTACTGTCATTGCATTCAGGATATGATAGTCCTGAACCAGACAAAGAGACCCATCTTTCTTTTTGATGAAAAAGATAGAAGAGGCCATAGGTGACTTTGAAGGATGCATCCAGCTAAAGTCAAGGTTCTCCTGCAGAAATGCATCCAGCTCATCCTGTTCTCAAGGAGCAAGAGGATATACCTTGCAGCTAGATGGTTCTGCATCCAGAACAAGCTCAATTGCATAATCCCAATGCTTATACTTTGGGAGTAAGTCAAATGAAGCTTTAGAGAAAATGTCTTCAAAGTTATGGAGGTGAGGTGGAATGCTGTTATGGAAGGGTCTAAGCTGAGAGTTAGCAGTAAATGCTTGAGCTAGCTGTTGAGAAGTTATGTAATCATTGTATGTTTTCTATGTCACCATTACATCTTAGTGCTTTACCAATAACTAAGGTTATTAATCTTTGTTTCACAGTCTAAGCCTTCTGTCATTACTCTTTCCTCCGAGACTGGCTCTGCTCAACAGTTTGGTACTAACATTGTATCAGAATTTGATGTTGCTAGATAGAATGTAATTTATCAGTTCACGCACATTGAAGTGATAACAAACTGAGGTTGTCAAGTCAAAAGAAAACAATATATATAAAGATGGCATGCCTGAATATACATGACCCACCTCTCAAAGTAAGTGACTAGTAGTCGCAGTCACATCTATCTTTTTACACTCCCATGCAAGTGGAGGTGCAAGCCTGTTGAAGAAGTAGACTCACATACCAGCTCACACAAAGCTTTACATTGCGTCATGGTGATTGGTATTTGTTATAATTTTGCTCTGAACCTTAATTATTTCAACTAGATAATTAACATAGCATACTTTTGAATGCATGTAAAATCTTTTGATGAACAATGAAGGGATATGTTGGAGGGTGACATAATATAAGTGCAGGTCTCTGGGGCACCAGGTGTATTCTTGGACATTTGTTCATTGTTTTTCACATTCTGCCTCAGTTTCTCTCCATCATAAGGACAAGCACTGGTACTTCCTGTTTTTACACCCCAGCCTGTTGAAACCTGAACCAGTGGGACCTAGACAAACACAGATTACATAAGTATCTAAATGTAGTGACCATGACCAGGTTTTACTCATTTTTGACTTCATTGTTATTATCTTATCACTCCTGAGTACCTGCCCACAGGTGACCTAATTCACTTATTTACCTTGCTACAGGTATATAAGCCTTCATTATGTATCTTGTCTTTATTTCTTTCCACTATCAGAGTGTTGGAGTTGATGCTCTTTGCTACTTTATGGTGTTCCTTAGCAATTAGATAATATATATGTTGAGTATTATATCTAGGTACAATTGTAAGTTTGTGTATAACAATAAGTGGAATGTTAGTGATGTACCCCAGTTGACATATAAATGGAACTGGGGTATGTCTAGGACAGGTCTGATTATTTATATGTGGGAACAAAGGATGGCCATTGGCCTTAGTGTCATTGTTCATGGTACAATGCACTTTGGCTCACTTGTAGGGTCCCTACACTCCTCCTTACCATAAACCATAACTTCTTCTCCTATAAACTCATGGCATTAGGATATCCCAAGCATCAGGCATAATTAAGTGAACAGCAATTTGTGAAGTGCCTATGTGAATACATCTGCTATATTGTCTTTTGTATTCATGCATTTAATAATCTCATCACTCTTTGTGTGTTCTCAAATGAAGTGATACTTAATGTTGAAGTGTTTGACTTTCACGTATACAATAGGATCTTCAGATAGGATAATGATAGCTTTGGTCACAGAATAGGGTTGTCAACTCCATAAAGTCCTGCTCAACAGCCTTAATCAATGCATGCAGCCAGATGCATTCTTGGGTCAACTTGTATGCCACCATGTATTCTGCTTTGCAAAGACAAGATTGCAACTGTTTTCTATCTGTGTACAGACTATGAGGTTGCTCCAGATCCCAGTAACCAAGCATATCATCCTGTGCTCCTGGTGTCTGGGCAGCTGGCCCAGTCTGCATCAGCAGTGAATCTTATGAATGTGATGGATGGTCTTTCTAAGCATAGTTTGAGGTCTTCTGAACCCTTCAGGTAATGTAGTAGCCTGATTGCCACATTCCAATGTAAATGGTTGTAATTGTTGAGGAACTGAAATAGTTGTTGAACTGCAAATGCAATATGGCAATGATGATGTATAGTAAGCACCCTACTGTTGAGGATAGACTTGCACTGACACTATATCATCCAACTGATTATGCAGGGACTTCCTATTTAGTATCTCTCTCTCTCTCTTATCATTATCAACTTGGCACAGCTGACTGATTTGGTGATTGGTATTTGCCAGTCTTTGGTTTCTTTTTTTTTCTGTTATCTGATTGCACAAATAAATTGCCACCCTCAGTCATACAAACTTCATTTGGTGTGACTGAGGGTGAGCACAGTTTCTTACTTACACAATGTTTTAATTTTATCTGTAGACTAATTCATGTATAACTTGATAAGTAATATATCAGTCATACAACCTACATTTGGTGTGACTGAGGACTAATTTGTGTATAACTTTGCACTTACCAGTGATTTGTAGAGGAGCCTGGCAGCATTGTTCTTTTCTTTCTGAGATTGTGTGCCTGGTTTTTGGCATCAAAGTTTGGTACCTGGGTTTATAAGCAGTGACAAGGGATATGCTTCTTTCTGGCTAAATTGCTGCACTACTCAGTCAATGAATACAGTTTGGGATATGGTCTGGTTATTCTGTTTCATTTAACAGAGACTGCAACAATGTTCCAGTAGTAGACTTTCTATAATATATGCATGACTCACAGGCAAGACAAAAAAACTCTCAAGACACTATTTTCTCATTCAATATTTGATTCTAAACCCTTTCTGCCTGCTTCATTTCCTTATCAGCTTATACACTCACCCTTCCTTTCCCTATTCCTTGAATCCTTTGGACTGTTTATATATTGGATCTCATCTTCAGGCAGGATTTCATATAGAAAGGCAGTCTTCACATCTCTTTTTGTTGTGTTCCATTCATTAGCAGCAGCTATATGCATATATCATGACTCTATGTGAGCTGTTCTTGAAGTGGTTTTTCTGTAATCTTTGCCATTTATTTGTTTATATCCTTTAAATACTAGATGCATTGTAATGGCAGTATAGTCATGGTGTCATCACAATAGAACCTTAGGTCAATCTATAGAATTGTGGTAAGTTCTTTATTGCAAAAGATCTACTCAAGGTATCTGAAAAACTAGGTTTTTATACTTTGTTAATAAGGATAGCCAGTATGGCAAGGAAAAAGACAATAAGATAAATCATGAGAAAATAGACAAAATCAGTTGAGATAAAATCATGACTGTTATATATGCCCTTCAGATATTGAGAGCAATGCAAGTGATGCTTGAAATGACTATGAAAACTTAAGGAGTGTGGTAGAAGATAAAGGTTAATAAAAATGAAAGAAGGTTATACATAGGGAACAGACCCTCAATGGTCAGAGAAGTTCTCCAGCTCCATGTGTGCATTGTTGTGCACTTTGCTGGTGTCAGAAAGAAGATTTTGCCTTACAACCATGTTTTTTGTTATTGCTATATGAGGTCATAGGCAAAATAAAACCATTGAGGTGAATTTTTCTGCATATTAGCATCTATTTTTCCTTAAGGTGACAAAGGATGGATATAGAAAGAAGGTTCTAAAAATCCAATAAGTACAGGTTATTGATCCCTAACTTGCCTGCTTGAGGTCTTAACTATATTGTCCAAAGACTAGAATCCTAAAAAAAAATACCTGAGAACTGTCAAAAAGCAGGTTATCCATTTCTTCTAGAAGTTCCTTTATTTTGTCAATGCCCTGAGTATCTAGGTACAGTTGTAAAATTCCAAATTCCTGACCTGATCTAAAAGAAGCCAGGTCTTGTTGCTAGCTTATTATAATATATCAAATATATAAAGGTAGGGTGAAGTCCATCACAAAAGGTGAGGCAGAGCTGAAGGCCATTGGGGTACCCTCCTGCTTAATTGGGGCATAGAAGGAGTCAATGTAATTATCCAAAGTTTGCCTTCTTTGGCCATACTGATTATGGTCACAAAGAAAGAGAGCAGTAGTCTTAGCTAGATTTAATGAAAAGAACTCAGCTTGGAAATCTTTCTCAAAGTCTTCTTAAGTAGCAAAGCTGTTTACTCCTTCATAATGTCAGAATACTTATAGGATATAGGTTGAAGCAGAGCCTGCTTCCATGTAAGAGAGAATACAGGCTATTTTTAATGCATCAAAGTCAAATGCATCACTATTAAGCTGAATATAAGTGATGTAGGACTAAAGAAAGTGTTTTCCTACTGCACAATTATTATTGTAGACATTAGAGAGTGGTGAGTATAAAATTCTGTTAGGTGTGGAAGTGGTGAGATAGATAGCCACCATGGGTTCTAGTGGCATGGGTGGTATAGAAGAAGTAGATAAAGCTGAAGGAAGGTGTTTTAAAAGCAATTATAAGGAGTGGGAGATGGTGTCAGTTGTCTAATGTAATCTAGCAAGTTCAGCAGTGTAAAGAGTGAGAGAAGCTTAGATGGCCTGTATTTGAGCTTCTAAAGTGAGCAAGCAGTTTCAGGTATTGTTATGCAGATTAGATGCCTCAAGAGAATCAGCTGAAAGTACTAGCTGAGTTATAGAAACTGAGAAAAAGCTATTTTATTTAGTGAAGAAGAGACTTTTAGAAATATTAATGAATTGAGCAAGCTAGAAAAGGCTTTCAAATCAATGCTAGAGATTTATTCTGCTGTAAGAAAAATCTCTGGAGGCTGTAGCTCAGTCACACAGCTGGCAGAGGGAGATCAAAAGTTATATTAATAAAGGTAATATAAGTATAAATAATAAGTGTTAATTTAGCAGAGAAAGATCCAAAGAAAATAAGTCTAAAAAGCTATTCTGCTTATTAATAGAAAATATTCCAAAGTTAAGTATGTGACTGTCACATGTGATGTCATACTGTAATATTACAGTGTGACATTGTCATGCTGAATGTCATGCACTATGATTGGTATAACTGATGTTATAGTCATAATTATAGTTATATTATAAGTTATATAGATTTTAAGTTCAAGGCCATGTGAATTGAATCACTTTTGATAAGGGCTTTAATGGAGCCTTCATCAAAAGTAATCTACATGCTATTGGCTAGATCCAATTTAGAAGTTTATTCTTATAGTTTAGCTAGTGAGGAGTTTAATGAAGGCAGTAAAAGGCAAATGAATTAAGGTAAAAAGGCATGAAAATTAGAAGGAAATATGGGATAAGAAATCTCAAACAGGGTGGTTCCCTGACACATTGGTATGCTTTGCCTGAAAAATGCATGCCTTAATAATTGTGTTATGTGTCTTTATTATATTCTTCAATGTTTGTCTGACAAACTTGACCATTTTTCTATGAGCTGCTATAACTGCATATATTTTGCACAGCATGGAGGATATGTACTCTTTGTTAAGCTTGAAAGGTGTATACTAATGCAAAATTAGGTTATTTGGATTAGTCTGAATAGAGGCAATTACAAATAAACTAGCTTTTACTAAGTTCTAGAGCTAAATTACATTTTACAAAGTACTTTTATGAAATATATGGGTGAGTAATAGAATTTATTGATCTTCAGTCAATGTAACCTTAGTCACATCAAAAAAAGGTCCAAAAAGTATATCAAACTATTGACCTGAGGTATACTATTGCCTTGGGCCTAAAATATTCACTCTTTGGGGATTCTAAATATAGGCAATTAGCAATCTGCTAAATATCACACAATCTCCCTCTATTTATATTATTTCTCCTTTCTGTGATGCATGACATTTTTTAATTATTTTGAGTTATTTTCTAGCTATTGGGCCTTTATTTTCCAGTCCCAAGAGAGGGTTCTCCATGTTTTTAGTGCTATAATTCTATAAATCATTAATATCTCCCTCAATTCCTTTATAAATGCCTCTAGAACTTTTTTATCAGGTGTGAAATCATTAGACATTCTTGGAAATACTAAATACAATAGAGTTTAATGGCTTTTTCATTGAGATATAAGCATTTTACTGATACCTGCTCAATTTTTTCCAGCAGCTAAATTTAGCTTTTCCCATTAAATTTCTGATTCCTTCTTTATTAGTTCACTACAAAATGTCTTTGGACAACTTTTATTGTGTGTGGATTGATTAGGCAATTCAAATGATATCCACCATATAGGAATTCACATGTATTTCTGCTGAAAAATGCTCATTTTATTGTCAAGGTATGGTGCTAAATTGATGGCATGGCACAGCCACAACTCCATTTAGCAGCAGATTATTTTATTAGCTGATGCAATTATATCTTTAATGATTTCATTAGATTTAATCAGATTCCATCAGATCTGCAATGATTGCCTTGATTTATCATCAATGCACCAACCAAGAGCTTTGTTAAGAATACTCAATGTTTATATAAAATAAATTATCTAATCACTGGAAATATTAAGTATAATCACATAATTATTATTATATAATTGATTTGGGTGAATATATTATATGATTATAATCACATAATTGATTTAGGTATGCATTAGATCAAAATACTGATAAGCTAATTTTTCAACATCTAAGCTACTAATAAGGCTGATCTAATATGATCTGGAAAGGACTTTCCAAAGCAGTTCTGGCTATGTCATTTGCTTACAGTTTTCAGCAGAAGTCTGTTTTATTCAGACTTTTTGATGATTAATAGCTTTATCTTGTCTCATTGTTAAGACAGACATATTAATATATACTTAAACCTAGGCATCTGTACTAATCTTGATTTTCTATGAAGTAGGCTAAATTCATTTTCACTGAGAGTTGTTAAATAATATAATCTCCACATGCCTTTATATTGAGAATAGCCTGGCCCAGATTTGTTCCAAGTATTAGTTGCTTCCTGCCATCAGAGCTAGCCTTTAGATGCTAGTGGACCTTGAAGTAACTCATTGCTATTATTTCTTTGTGATAATGCAAGAGTTGGACCAAATTATAATGAATATGGATGAGCTAATGCTATAGGCAGAGAATGTAATATATGAGGTTTAGCAGAGTATGCTAGAGGGATTAGAGAAGGAAGTCAAGGCAGACTCATAGGAGGAGAGATCATATGGTTTAGATCATACTCAATAGGTAATTTAAGCTATTATTAGGTCTTGTTACTAGTGCATTCTAGTGTTTTTTATTTAAATATATTTTTCTCTTTAGTCTTACAAGAGAAATTTGATGAGCTTAGTGGGAGTTGAATCCTTGGTGAATCTAAGAGATGGAAGTTATACTTATAACTGTTCTTGTGCATTTAGTGGATTTTAGTATTCTTAAACTTCTCTAAGAAGTGTCAGTGGAATTTTCAAAAAGCATTGAGAGTGCTTGCAAGGTGGCTTCAAGATTTTCAGGTGTCATTTTTCAAGCTAAAACTTATCCATCTAACTAAATACATTACTCATTCTTGATAATAGTAAAAATCTAGTATCTTATCTACTTTAGTTCTCTGGTTACTTCTATAAAGAGAGGAGGCTCATTTTAACATCCCAAGAATGTATTAGAGTTGTACTTGGTTAAGAGGCAGACATGGAATACAGGGTGAATGCTCTTTATGCTTGGAGGTAAGTTAAGGTAGTAGGCATAAAAAGAGATCTTTTTAGTTATTTGGAAGAGTTTGAGGCACTTGTAGTCAAGTTTAAGCAATGGTCATTGAGTTTTGATATTTTGGCAGTTGACCCAAATGCAAGTGTTTATGAGCCAATCTGGAGTTGATTCTCACTTTGAGTTAGCCTATTTACTGTATATCCTGTTAGTGTTTATAAAGAGAGAAAACCAAAGTTATTTGCTAATTAGTAATGATTTGAGAAATCTAAAAGGCTGATGTCAGAGTACTTTGGCACAGTAATAAGCATTGCAGAAGTGTATATATCAAATGACATCCTTCTTTGCCCCAAGCCAGAAGAATATCTGATTAATGAGGAATATCTGATTAATGAGGAATATCTGATTAATGAGGAATATCTAATTAATGAGTTAGAAAGTCTTTTAGATATTGGAGTGACTACATAGCTTGTAATCATAATTTTGCCATAGTATATTGAGGTGGAGTTAACTGTGGTTTATAATGTAGATTTGTCTGTTTTAGAGCAAGAGTTTCTGATTAAGTGAGAGGATGAAGAAAAGAGGAGTGAACATACTATCTATGGGTTTTTCTGGCATACTTCAAGGGTTATGCTTATAGAAGTATAGGTTAGTCAAGGTACTCTGAATTTAATTCAGGAGAGATTCTTTATTAAGTAGTAACATAGTATTGATGTATTTGGAGGAAAAAACTACATAGTAGTTGAAAACATTTTAATTTACCTCAAAGACTTCTTTGAATATATATTGAGGCACCTGGTAAAGATGTTAGGCTTTGCATCAAGTCATTTGAGTTAATAGTTAATGGTAAAGTCATACTTAGACAGGGTCTCAGACTATCAGGCTTGTCTCTGATTAAGTTGCTTTGTAGTAGTAAAGTACTGCAAGTTATTATGATCAGAGTAAACTTGGATGCAATGCTAAACTTCTTCAAGGTAGGCATGCCATTGTCAGAATGCTTCTACAATTGTGAGGAGCTCCTTGTTATAGATGTCATAATTGAGCTCAGCAAAGATTATAGACTAAGTGTAGAAGGTGATAAGGCATAAGTTCTTGCTGTTGGAGTCCATTTGCAACAATATACCAGCAAGAGCATAGTTCAAAGCATTATATTTAAAAATGATAGATAGTGCTGAATTGAAATGTTAGAGAATGAAGGCAGAAGTAAATGCTCCTTTTAGGAGTTTGAAAATGCTTTGACAGTTGGAATCCCAGTTCCAGGAGTAGTTCTTCTGGGTTAAGTGGTTAAGGCATTTGGTAATGCCAGAGCAGTTATTGATAGACCATTTGTAGAAGTTAGCAAAATCCAGGAAGGATTGTACTTCCTTAATGTTCCATGGTCTTGACTAGGAGCTTATTGCTTTGATTTTGGCTGAATCCATTTGAACTCTATTAAAGGACATAATAATGCCAAGGTATTTGACTTCAGTAGTGTGGAATGCACACTTTTTACTTTCAAAGTTGTTCCAAGACATGTTGAACATGCTTTTGGTGCTCTGTAAGCAAGTCAGAGAAGATTAGGATGTTGTCTAGGTATATAATGATGAAAACATTGTTCATATTATAGAAGATGTTGTTCATGAGATATTGGAATGTGGCAGGAGAGTTAGTCATTCTGAAGGCCATGATGAGGTACTTAAAAAGACTATACTGCATTCTAAATACTATCTTCCATTTATGTCTCAGAGCTATCTGGATATTATTATACTTGGAATGGAGATCAATCTTTGTATAAACTTTGGCATTGCAGAGATAGTCAAAGATAAGAAAGAGGAAGTAGCAGTTCTTTCTAATGATCTGGTTTAATCTGCAATAATCAATGCAGAGCTAGAGAAATTTATCTTTGTTTTTTGCAAAAAGAATGTATAGAAGAGGTTGAAGGTCATATGAATTCTTTTTTGAGCATGTCATCAAGGTATTCTTTTAGGGCCTGGAGTTTTACCTCTGACATGTTGTAGATCATTTTGAAAGGAGGTGTCTTATCATTTTTCAGTTTAATTTAGTGATTATAGTAGTAGTGTAGAAGTAGTTTCTTGGCATTGCCTTTAGAGAATACATTAGCAAATTTGTAGTATTTAGGGAGTACAACCTTTGTTCTTCCACTTTTGGTTCTATTACTACTTGATTGGATTAAAGGTGTTTCTTAGGAAGGCTGGAGGAGATGTGGAGTTGGTAGACATTGGCTTTTCATTAGATGAGTCATGCAAAAGGCATAGCATCAATAAGGCCAATGTTAGATTTGCTAGATGTTGCATTTAGTCATTCAGAGTTTATTGGAGGCAGAGGCAAGTCAAGGGACTTTGACTGGAGTTGCAGGTGACCTTTACACCTGTTCCAGAAGATATTGGGTAAAAATGTCAGAGTTGAGGTGAGTGAATGTCTAAGCAGAGTTTGGGTCATATTGATTTTTGTTATGATAGCATCTTCACTTCCTTCTTCTTGGTTCCAGAAAAGAGAGATTACTTAGTTTTGGACTATCAGCAGTCTATATTGGTCAGAGTTGGGCTTATTCTTGAAGGTTGAATTGTAACAGGAGTTGAGGAAGATTGCAGTAGACAGTTGTATCTCTTTAATATTGAATGTTATACTCATGGCCTTTCAGTTAATGTTGGGATTTATAGTCTGGAGCCAGGGTAATCCTAGAATGATGGAGGTAGCAGAATGTAGCTGGGTCAAATAAAAATCAATAAAAAAGCTTAGCTCATTGGCAAGTGTGAGCTTATCTTCATAGTATTATATAATGAGTCTAAAGGAGATGAGTTGGCCATCAATGAGTTGAACTTCGGTGAGTTTTTTCAGATCCTCATCTAAAAATGCTAGATTACAGCTAACAAATATTTCAGTGGCACCACTGTTAATTAAGGCTGGGTGAGTTTTGTTGGTGCTTAGAATGTAATGTTAATAACAAATGATCTGGCAGAGCTAGAGTGGAGGCATTCTATAGTTTCCAAAGCTCTTTTAGGGCTATTAAAAGCTGACTTGGAGTCAGAAACATGAAAGTCAACTAAAGAGTGCAAAAAAGATTAGTCCCAGCTGAGGGTTATTTTCAAGTGGTGCCAATTGATTTTGGAATTAACATCATAGAGCCACAGAAGTTTTAAGATGAGGAAGAAACTCCTACATAGTTTTTTTTATTAATATCTGAAATTCTCTCCTAGTTTCATCTTTAAAAGTTAATGGGATATAGGAGTAATAAATAATGTTTCCTGCAGAGGAGGCTTTGTCATCAAAGAGGCAGAGCTGGATGGAGTTGAGAAGGTGTATAAAAAAAAGTCTTGCATTTAAGGCCCAGGCTTTATTGATAAAATTATTAGTAGTGCTGCTGTTAATTAGTATTAGAATATGTTTGAGGATTTGTAAAAGGGATGTATGAAGGAGAAAGAGCTGGGAAGCTTAGGAGGAGAGGTATATCATGTGGGTATCTAAGGCAAATACCAGTGCACATAAGTAAGTATTTAGTGCAAAGACTTTGGAGTTGATACTGTGATTTAGCATGTCTTTAAAGTCTGCTAAATTGCTAAGTTATTTTTTATATACTAAAACTCAAACTTGTTTCTGTTAATGATTCAGGCTATGTGTTCAGAATAGCTTTATATAAAGTAACCTGGCTTTCTGCATAATAGGCACACACATTTTTTTCTGCAAAGTTTCTTAATTCTCTCTAGTACTACAATTCAGAAGTAGCCAGTGTTGTATTCCACCTATAGGAATTTACCATTACTAAAGTTGTTAGTGTTATTGGCATCTCATATATCCTCATATTTATCTCCATTGGCTACTAGTGGATCACCACACTTAGCAGCTTAAATGAGGGCTGGTAGCCAGTTTTAGAGTTATTTTATCAGGTTCTATTAATTATTGGAGTTTTTTCCTGAATTAGCAGGATTTTCCTAAGTATGAGAGTATAAGTTTTGGGATTGCTATCTAGTATTGCTATTGAAGGTTGAGCTTTCTTTAAGTCATTATGTGAGGAGCTGTTCCACTTGGTCCTTTTAGTAGTGTTGGTCAATCTGAGTGATAAGGCTCTTAAGGCCCTTATAAGTAATTTGCTTTGATACAATTCAAAGAATCTTACAGATATGTTTAGGGAAAGCCTTGTAAAGCTAGAGATATAAAGCATTGTAGTTTCAGCCCATCTTGGAGGCCTCTTTTTCAAATTGCACTACAAAGGTTATAAAACATTTTTTGAAGCTCATTTAAAATGATACTAAGTTATTTTTAGCTTCAGCAATAATATTGTGAACTCCAAACTTACTAGAAAATTTAGTCACAAAGGCCTGCCAATCTAAAAATAGGGGGTGTTGAGAGTTATATTGGAGTAATATAGTGTAGTAATCTAAAATGATTTTTTGGAGATAGGATAAGGCAAAAGCCACTTGGGCTTTATCAAAGATATATGTGTAAAGTTTGCCTTAGAAGGTATTTAAGCACTGCATGAGGAAGATCTGCTATTTCTGAGAGTTACAACCACTAAATAGCTCCAGTTTCTGAATGTCTAAACACTCTTTTCTTGCAAGTGCATTGTGGATTTCTCCCTAGTCTCTGCTCCCAGTAAGTAATTTACTAAGATTGGAGTAATAATAGTAGTTATTTCTAAAACCTTCTAGAAGGAGAAATATGCCAATATCTAGCCTTTAGCCATTGAGAAGTCTGCTGTTCAGGGGCCTTCCATTTTGTGAGAGTCTAGGAGGCTTGTTAAGAGAAGAGGGGCCATCTAAAGAAGGAGTAAATTTTTGAAAAGAGTTAGGTTCTAGAAAGTTTCCAGAAATCTGGAGAAGAGATTCTGGTTATGAAGAAGTGTGTTTCACAGGTGGCATTTGTCTAATATTGCATAGGTCAAAGTGTGGAAAGAGATTTTATAGTCTATGGTGAAGTGGATGCATGGGGTAGTTTGAGGGCTCATTGACATAACTGAAAATGTGGGTGGATTCTTTATTGTTATTACATGCAAGGCAGCTTTTTTTAGGTACTAAGATAGAGAATTTTTCCAGGACTTGTTCCCAGATGCAAAAGGCATCAGTGCTAAGGACTGAATTAGTCTGAGGCCATGCCAACAGTTCTATTTTACATGCAGCTACTTGATTAAATAGCCTGCTAATGGAGTTAAGTCTTTAAAGAAAGGCAGAGGTGGCATCCAGATTCTGCTAGTATTGTTGAGCAGGCCTTAAAGAAAGTCATCTATGGATTCTAACATTTTCAAAGATTCTTAGTATTGCATATAGAATAAGTAGGCTGAGTTCTCTGAATCCTCAAATCTTTTTAAGAATGGCAAGATGTAGATCTTGTTAATTAGATTATGCAGTTTCTCTAGTAGTGCTGGCTCACTCTTAAAGATTTAAAGAGTCCAAAAAAAGAGGTTTTCTTGCACCTATCTAGTTAACTCAGATTTCTAAAGTGGCAGTGGTAGTGAGCTGCTCCAGGCTCTGTAGGAGAGCCTGTGCCCTTTATAAGAACTTTGATCTAAAGATTTAAAGCTTTCCAAGAACTTTGTTATACTACTAGATGTAAATTTCCAGTTATTCTTGCTGCTAAAGCAGGGAGTTCCTTTTAGCTCTAAATGTTTTTCATTGTCTAAAGAACTGTGTAGAGACTATGGTAGCATAGGCAGTTGAAGGTCTTATAAGCAGGGATTGCAAGTATACAAAGATAGTATAAAGTAAGTATTCATAATCTTGAAGTGGTGCTAGAGCAGCTATAAAGAGATTCATGTAGGCTGGCACTAGAGCAAGCTAGGAGGCTAAGAGCATTACTAGGAGTCTTCCTATGTAGGACTAACTAGGATAGCTAAGTATAGATTAAGGAGCTAATGTATGTCAGTTAAGCCATAGTCTCTAACTAATTAAGAGAGCTATGATATATCTCATTGAGTCCATTGTTATGCTTATAGTGTTTTAGTAGGTGAGAGTTGTTAAAAAAACTCTGACAATGTAATTGTAGATAAGTCAGCCATATTGATTGATATTATAAAATATGAAAGCTTACATAAATTATGTGTATATTACTATTTTCAGAAAAAATTCAATGAGTAGGAGAGTTTTAATATTATATTAGGTTCTGCTGATTTGGAGGCTTATTTTGTAAAGTAGAAACCTACTAGTTGTTTTTTGCTAAAAAAAAAGAGCTTATATAGAGGTCTAAGATTAGCATTGGGGTTAGGCACTAAGGAAATTATGGAGAATAAAGAAAATTGTAGAGTTACAGATGAAGTAGGTAGTATAAAAAAAGAGAAAAGGAAACTAGAAAATCAGAGAAGAAATACAATAGGTAAAATGAGAATAAGTAGATAGAGAAATAGAGTCAAAACAGGATTAGGAATTAAGTAAAGAAAGAGGGAAGGAGATTGAATTGGAAAAGAGAAAGAAGAAGACAAAATAAAAAGGAATAGATCTGAAGTGAAATAAGAAGAAGAGGAAGTGGTAAAATAATAGAGTGAAAGTAAAGAAAAAAGGCCAGAGAAATCAGAAGTTAGAGCTAAGTCAAGTTAATGGAAAGAAAAATAAAAGAAAGAAAGAATTAGAAGAAATAGAGATGAAAATGAATGCACTGAATAAAATAAGGTGAAGATAGAAAAAAACTTGAGGAGAAAGAGAAGATAGATTTGAAAAAAGACAAAATAAGATTGATAGAAGTAAAGACATAGAAAAGACTAAAAGTGAATAAATAGATTAGAGAAATGTGGGTAAAGCAATATCAAGGCTACTATACTAACTATGGGGCTATCTTTTAAGTATCTGTGGAATGTTTCAAACTTTGAGAGTGATTATATACTAGAGAAGATTGAGCCTTGGTGTAATTAGGTAGTAGAATAATTATATGGGAATTAAAAGCTGCAGAGCAATTTTGTAGAGTAATATTTGCTTAATATTAGGAGTAATCTGGCCTTATTGGGAAAATTGAGCATTGTCAAGTTGTCAAGAAGTGGCAGCTTTGAAAAAGCCTAGTAATTGAATTAGTGATAGTTAAGTGTTGAAAAAGAAGGGAGGCAGGGATTAGTGTAGTTATATTTAAGAGAGTGTAGTAGGATTATAACAGTCAGATGTATTGTATTAAGAGGTTGAAGTTATATTTGGTTAGAAGGATGAGGTATTTGGCTATGGCTACTTTAGCCCAGATGAAGTGTTTGGAATTTGCTACTGATGGAGTTACTGTAATTTTAGATAGCACTTTATTAATGGAGGTAGAGGCTAAAAGCAGCTAAGTAGAAATGTTTTTTAAAGCTAAAGTAATTTTAGCTTGAATTAAGCCATTTGCTATTGTAAAATTAGTTGAGGATATTATGTAATTGATTACTGGGTCAATACATTTAGTGATTCTAAATATAATTTTATTAGTAAGGAAGTTAGCAAATATGCTACCTGCATTATTTTTCATTAAGAGCATAATTATAAAAATTGCATTTTTAAAGTTGCTATTAATCTTTTAGCCTTTTAGCTACAGTTATAAATATATGAGCAAGTTTCATATAGTTATACTGCTTTTCAGCCAGTACTCAGCTTTTAATTTTAAGCTACCTTTTTACATCTGCTACTGATTTAATCAGGCCTTCTTGAGTTTATAATAAAATGCCAAACTTGAAATAAGTTAGAAGCTATTGAGAGAGACCTGAGGTTTCTACTCTACTAGCACCACCAGTTGAGGGCCTGAAAATTTGCTTTGAAGGCTAAACTATGCTAGCAGAGATACAGTTTAGTGCAAATTAGTATAAGTAGCCTATTAAGTCAGAAGAGGAATTGATTTGAATTTTAAATTGAGTTGGAATGTTTGTATTTATTAATTATTAACTATAATTAGCCAGAATTCTGAAAGGGCAAGTAATGGTTATAGATAAAGAAGCCGCCTAACTATTAAGTCAATTAGCTCCATCTTTACTAAAAATTGTAAAGCCTTAATTTTCAGAGCTATAAACTCCTTTGATACCTCTTCAAAGAGGTGTTCTATTATTTTAATAGTAGCTAAGCTTGATAAGGCTCACTTAGCCCCATTATTCTACTTTAAAAAAAATAATGCCTCAACTTACACTAGTGATTTGCTAGTTAGTAAGGCACCTACTATGCTAAGATTTTTAAATGCTAGTTAACTAAACCATTGCAATTTTTTTTATAACTGCATAGTTAGAGAAGTTAATTCTCCTAGCATCCTGCCTTGCAGCTACTGCTAGCTCTTGCTAGTAGATACTTTAGCTCTATAAGCCTTCTCACTTATTTAATTTGCCTCAGCATTCTAACCTCAAATATATACTTTGAGCTGTCCCAGCCTCATTTCTAATGGCTAGGCCACCTAGACTTTTTTTTTAGAGTTATTTTCCCACTTGTAAGTGTTGCACTCATTATTAATAGTAATTATAAAAATTTAATTACTCATTATTATTTTATATTTGAAATTTACATAGAGTGGCTGTGCATAAAGCTCAAGAAACTAATTGAATTCTGTTAATGAACTCTTTGACTAATATTAGCTGCTAGGCAATAGCTTCTAGCTAAAAGATTAAAAAAAATATAACAAAGTGACTAATTTGATAGTTTAAAGTGCAAACTCACTAAATCAGACTAAATTTGGTTTATTATCAATCTGTATATACAAAAAAATAACCTGCTTATAAAGGAGCTAAATGAGGTAATATATAGTAAAATAAATATTGATACATCTGTCTTAACAATAAGATAAGACAAAGCTATTAATTATTAAAAAGTCTGAATAAAACAGATTTTTGCTGAAAACTGTAGGCAAATAACATAGCTAGAACTGCTTTAAAAAGCCCTCTTCAGATTATATTAAATCAGCCTTATTAGTGGCCTAAATATTGAAAAATTAGCTTATTAGTATTTTAATCTAATACACATCCAAATCAATCATGTAACTATAATCATGTGACCTATGCTTAGGTTTCCAGAGATCAAATAACTTATCTTAAGAAAAGCATCACACTTTGACAATAAAATAAAATCAATTCAACCTTAATTATATTAAAGAAAAGTTTAAAAAGCATATTAAATTAATAATCTGGTGTATACTATTGCCTTGGGCCTAAGATATCTACTTCCTGGAGATTCTGAGCATAAGCAATCAGCAACCTGCTGAATATCACAGAATCTCTATTTATATTATTTCTCCTTCCTATAATATATAACATTTTCCTGGCTAAAAGAGGGTTCTCTAATGTTTTTAGTGCTTTAATTCTGTAAATCATTGATATCTCCCTTAATTTTCCATCAATTGCCTCTGGACCTTTTTTATCAGGTGCAAAATAATTAGACCTTTCCAACAATATCAGACATCTATTGAGATATAAGCATTTTACTAATACTTACTCAATTTTTTTTTTTTTTTAGTAGTATTATGGCAGTCTACTGACTATTCATATAAGTCAACCTCTTATAGACTAGGATAAATGCAATATATTGCTCTTTTATTTCATTTCTATTCTATTCCCTTGGCTAAGGGCCACTCCATTGGAAATGCCTTTATGCACAGAGTGTAGGGCTCACTAACTAATATCCACTAAAACCATTAGGTTCACCCATGTTTTTATTATCAGCCTAGGCTTGTATGCCTTCTTACTAAACTTATCTCCATTTATTGCTAAGCAGTCAAGCTTTATTTGTTGTATAATTGCAGCTCTTATTCTTTGTACTACTTCTCTGTTAGTAAATGTATATTTCAGGTCTGACTCTCTTGAGATTCTCCATTTACACCTTAACTTCCAGATTGAGTAAGTAGCTTCAGATATAACTATCTTTCTGAATTGACATTCCTCTTTATCACTCTTTCTCTTTTTTTTAGTGAATGCACATCCAAGCTAGTTACTTAGAGATGATTTAGTGAAGAATAATCCTTTCCTTTCATGTAGTGCTTCAATAAAGTTTCACAGTACATTCTGACCTGATGTAGTACACTTTGTAAGGATGTGCTCAATTGTTTTTATTGTTCTGCACTGTGGGCATACTGCTCTGTCTTTATAATTCTTTATATTCTCCCAATATCTTCCTACTTTATAGGAATTATACATTGCTTGCTATAGAAAATTCCTGGTTTAACATGTTAGGTCTTTATCTCTTAGAGACATCTAAATTTGTTCATCTATTGAGAGATTGCCCAGCCTCTCTTTTGCTGCTCAATATATCATGTTGAGATATGTATTTATGCCTTTTTGCTATAGTTTCAGGTTTCTTTCTAGTATATCTTTATATGCTATGGCTTGTATTAGTTTTGCTAATTTTGTGCCTTGGATGTTATATCTACATGGCCCAGTCAGATTTATTTCATCTGGAGTTGTCTTATGGGCTCCCTCACTTGCAAGTTTATCTGCTTCTGTCAAGTTCCACTGATTTGGGAGCTTTCCAGAAAAGCAACGCCCTTACAAGGTGGACTTGATCTATGAATACCCGGGTGTCTGGAACTCTGGGGTTAAGGCTCCGGGGTTTAAGACGCAGACAGGAAGGGTGATCCCAGGGAAATGGAACTTGATCCAGGGGTTTTGGGTGTTTTGTGGAGGTTGAGAGTTAGTGGGGGTCGAGTTGGAACCGGAGGTTCTAAGACAAGAACCAGTTAGTAAATTAAGAGTTGCAAAGTGCATACCAAACTTAGAGCACATGATTATTTGGGTGTGCCAGTCAATGCATACCAGTCAAACAAAGGGCATGCAACAATTCAGGTAATATCAAGACTAACGAATATAGCGGTGAACTATGCTATAAGTATTACAGGGTTGGGTCTTGGGGTTCCAGGGTGTTTGGGATGGTTTCCGGAAGGCATTGAGTAGCGAGCCAGGACTGTATACTGGGATCGCGCATGTGGGGTGTGCAATCAATTAGTGCAGAGGGATTGTGATGTGTGATGGCCGGAAGTGGGTAGTGTGATCCAGCGGTTAATGGCAGTCGATCCTGGGGTCCATGAAGCAGGGTTCCCAGGGGGTTGGCTGATGGTAGTTGTGATGCGAGTTAATGGTGGCATCAGTAGTTGCAGGGGCAGGGCGTATTGTGGAGAGGGTCCCAGGTGGGGTTCTGGGGTTATTCTGGGGGACTCTGGAAGGGGTCATGATAGCTTCTTCATTACTTTCAATCCCAGCATAACTCTTCACTTTCTTTAGCATTGTGATTCCATTTCTTTTTTGAAAGGTTGCTACTATCAGCTTCAGGATTTCTTTATTCACTGTGCCTATCCAGCCTTCATCTTCTCTTTTTTCCAGGTATTTGGTTAAACTATCTATGATAATTTGTGAATCACTTTTTATTAGGATTGCCTAAGCATCTGGTGCAGTTTGCACTGCCACTAGTATAGCTACTGATTTTCTGGCATTGTTGGTTTGGGCCACACAATCCAGTAGACAGATTGCTTGGTTATGGGGGTTATTAGAACCAAACCAAACTCTAGCTCCCACTGCTGATTTTTCTTTGTTACCTTTAATGCATGACCCATCAGTATAAATAAGCCTTTTCCTAGTCCAAATATACAATCATTCTGTTCTTTTCCATTAGCTCATACCAATCTATTATGACTCAAGCTAGTTTTGTCTAATCCTCAATTTGTCTTTTTTTCATGAAGCCAGCTTGATCTTGGTGTATTATATTTAGTACTATGTCACTTAGCCTCATGAATAAAGCTTTTGTCATTATTTTATAATTAATATTCAATATAGTGATGGGGTAGTAATTTGCTATATCTGTCTTATCTCCTTTTTTATATAGTAGACACATCTATCCTTCAGCAAAATTGGTTTTCTACTCTAGGCCATTTGTTTAAATATCTTAAAACACCATAGCTAGTGCTGATGCAACATCAAAACCCAGTTTTTCTTCTTTTTGGGCTTCCTCATAGTGTAGTTTGAGTTCCTTCCATAGTTTATATACTATTCCATCAAGGCCAGCTGCCTTTCCATTTTGTAGTTTGTTAATGGCATCCTCTACCTTCTCCTTTGTGATCAAGGTACTTAGGGTACTTTTTTGCTCTTCATCAAGCTTTAACTTAATTTTTGATAGTACTTTCCTCATCTTCCTCCTATGATTACCTCAATTTATTGGGACATCTACTTTCTGGAGCAATTTATAGTGCTTTTTTGCTATTTCTGCCATTTTCTTTGATTTCCATTCTAACTCATTATTATTCAGGCTCAGTTTCTATAAGGCAGGAATGCTGTCTTTTGTCTTTTGCTCTTTATTTAAATTGGTCCAGGGTTTTGTCACTGTTTCTCCATATAGGAAGTACAATGTTGCTACTATATTTCTAGCTCTTGCAAAATATTGCATTTCTAAATCTTTAATTCTCTCATCAAGTATAGCTGCTTCTTCTCATTTTGAGTCTTCATTTACATAGGCATTGTTTAGAATCCTCCTACAGTCTCTCCTCAAGGCCTCAATATCATGTAGTATTCTAGGTTTGACCTCCTTTGATCTTCCTCTAATGATCTCTATTACTTTTTCTTTGAAGACTTTATGCAACCATTGTGAGTTTTCCTGTTCTGTCCTCTTTTCTTCACATCTTTTAAGTCTTTCTTGATGCTCAATACTAAGGGTTTTGATTCTGTCCATGAGCTCAATATCTTTTATAAGTTGTATTGGCATAGTATATCTGCTTTCCCCAATATATGGTTGCCAGGGGTTTAGCAGTGTCATTGAGATTAATGAGTGGTCAATATTTATCCTGGACCTTTTTATTTTCCAGTTCTAGCTATACTTCATCAGGTCTTCTCTTAGGTATATCCTATCTATCCTAGATTATATAGATTTGTTGACCATCTGGTATAAGAACTCTATTGTCATCAGGTTTTCTTATCTCCAATCATCTGCGACATTAAGGTGGGTCTTTAGTGATATTAGTTCCTTTGTGGCTCTTGCAAAGTCAGCATGTGCTGGCAGTCTGTCCACAGCCTCTTCCACTATATTCATATCTTCTATCATTATGCTTGATTTTGGAAGGCTTAGTTTTATAATCCAGTGTGCTTTCAATTTCCTCCAGAATGTCTCATTTTCCCTAGTTTTGTTTGGCACATACACATTTAGGCAACTCATAATTCACTCTTCAAACCATGGTATTTCTAGTATTAATGCCCTTCCTGGAATTAACTCTTGTGATCTGGCTTCTTACCATCTTGTAGTTTGTTTATCCAGAATAAAAGCCACCTCTATAGCATTAGGGTGTTTGGAGTCAGCACTTGTAATTATGCTCATTTGTCTTTCAAAAAGTTCCTTAATACCTTCTCTCTGACTATTGCTTACATGGGTTTCTTGTAGTGCTAGTATATCTATTTTCTCTTTTCTCATCAATTGTTGCATCTCATACTACTTCATCATTGAGCTGCTGCCTTTCATATTTAATGATGTAACTCTCAGTGCTTCCTGCTTACTTTTCCCCTTCCCTAGGGTCACAGATTATGGGTCATTCCCTTCTTCTATTGTTTCTAGCACCTCCTCAGAAAGAGTCCATATAAGAGACTCATTCATCTAAGGCTGAGTATGCCATGATTCATCACCAATCCCTCCCAGGCTATTATCAGAGTCATGGATGATGGTTAGGCTGTAGTCTCCTCCAGCTTGGGTGGGGAGTTGTTTATTACCAATATTTAAGCTCCTTGTATGTAATACTTCTCTAATTGTGACAGATAGTGGTTTTGGGCAATGTTTGAGTAGATAATACCTTCTCTTTAGCAGGATCACTACACAGCACTGCCCATTGTAAATGTAACTGCCACCTAAACTTACCTAGCTTAGCCAGGGGGTCCATTTAAGATTACCTGTCATTCAAAAATCCAGTAAATTCATCTTAAAATTCTGACCCTTGTTTACTAGTTTGTTTTCCTCAGAGATCATTATTATATTATGGGAAGCTATTTATTATTATCACTGTATTGTAGAGTCAACAGTATAATCATTTACATTCCCATCTACTGCTGCTGAGGCCTGGAATCTGGCTACCATTCCTCCAGCTCTCAGCATGATATTCATTCCTATTTTTGTTGTTATAATAGGTCTTTTCCTTTTGACTTGATGTTGCATATTCCATAGTTTCTTCAATCTTACCCACTGTTTTGTTCCCAAACCAGCCCTCCAATGATGTGTAAGAGCAATGTGTGGGGTTGTGATCTGCTCCCTTGCACAGGTAACAATGGAGTCAGAAGTTCTTGTCTACAAGTGTTGCACTGCTACAGTCTATGTCAATGAATTTTGTCTCCTTTATGTGTTGTATCAAGACAAAATAGTTCATCCAGGGGAGCAGTGGGGCTTATTTAAAGAATACATTCCAAATTAGTTTTCTAAGTCTGCCAGTAGTTGAATAATCCACTATATCCTCTCCTCTAACCAGTTTGACTACCAAAAATTATATGATTTTAATTGTTAGACTCATATCATGTAGCAAGGTCTCATTATCAATGAGCTTACTCTTGAGCAGAGCTATTGTCAACTTGTTACTTACTAGAGTTCTCTTTATAATATCTGTGGCTGTCTCCTCCAATTCCTATATTGCTCCTGGGGATTATATGCTGAGGGTGAAGCACTTCAAAATCAACTATTATTTCTTTGTGATTCTATGCTAACCACATTTTGACATCCTCTGAGCTCTCTCAGAAGAGCAGCATAAGCAACGTTGTCTTTAATTTTCATTGTACTGAGGAGTTGGGCTGGTATTTTTGAAGGCAGTGGGTAGAAAACAGTAGATGGCTGTAAGAGTAGTGTCCAAGCTAACAATAACTGCAAGTTATAATGAGGCAGTCCAATTGTGTTTAAAGGCCTATTAAAATGATCAGGGTTATATCTTTCTTTGAACAGGACTGAATTCATGTGGAGTCTGTCCAATCTAATTTAGCCAACTCTGCAGGAGTGTTTGCCCAATCAACTAGTTGTCTGTCAAAACCGTTGAACGGAATACCGGCCATGCCTTCTGCTTAGGAAAGGATATAGATTGCCCCGTCAGCATCACCAAATGCCAAATAAGCTGCAGTCAAAGATATAGAACAAGATGTAATATAAGAAGCTAAATCGAGCTGGAAAAAGCAGTCAGACCAAGTTGCAACTTGTACAATCGGATGTACTTGGTAGAATTTGCTTGTAGCAGCAGGGTTCAAAATGTCCACAATGTTGACTAATCCTTGATTTGAAACAATCATGATTGTTGAAGCTCGCTTTGGTAGAACATTTATGAATGCAGGACCCGAAGAAAAGGCAATTGGTGGCAAGGAATGCATTGTTCTTAGGTCATATATTTTCACTAGAGGGTCGGGAAATGGTCAAGATTTTCTAATAGATATGAGGCCATTACAAGACAGACTACCAAAAGGCCAACCTTTCTCCCCTCAATTATACACAGAAAGCTAGGTGTGGGTGGGCAGTATGGAAGGAAAAAAACAGATGCATTAGATATCAATATAATGGGATGTGTTGCTAAAACATTATATGCTTCTTCAGAAATATCTGATATTAGGAAGTGGTATAGGAGTTTATATCTATTATTGCTTCTGCACTTCAAAACTATTTTTTTCTCCTGCTAAGAAATAGGTAGTTTAGCTCTCTCACCAGTTATCTCCTTGATAAGCTTCTTGATTTTTTCACTTGTGATTATAAGATCTGCTATATTGCTCACCTGCTAGTCTCTGATCCACAGTTTAGGTTCCAAGTAGGTATCAAAGTGTTCTCATTATTCTAGTAGCAGATTAAACTATGGGAAAGTAGAGATGTGAATGGCTGGGAAGCCTCCTATAGGCATTAGGGTATGCAACAAACTGCTAAGAAGCTGAGATATTTGATTAAGAAGTTTGGAGCCCTCTGCTGCTGCTGGCATCTGTGCCTTCCCTATATTGGAGAGCTGCTTCATAGTACACCTAATGATCCAGGCAGGATCCTTCTTTCCTTTGTCTGCTGGGGCTGTGAGTAGCTGTGTGGTTGAGTCTCTATTAGCACTATCCATTGGAGAAAGGAAGGAAGGAGCATATGAATTTACTAATGTTTTATTGCTATTGAAGTCTATCTCCTATTCTTTTTCACTTGAAATCATTATACTAGACAAATTTGATGGTGGTAGAACTTTAGAGGGAGACAGGTTCTGTGATTTGCCATCTGATTCATTCATGTCTAATGTGGGTTAAGGGCTCCCAAGAAGTCTTCTTTTCCTGTTGTGGCCTCTGACTTCTTTCCACTTCTGTGGGCTGTTGGATTGTGCCCATTTATGATGTTTGTTGACCTTAGTTATGAATAGGAGGAAGGCAGTTTTAGTGTTAAGCCTTTGTTTCTTTTATCTAAATTATGAGGATTAATTTACAAGCTGTTTATTGGCCCTGGGCCTTGTTTTGTCTCACACCTGACATGTGGGCTTATATCAATATACTAATATCTCATGAATGCTCTATATGTGGTTGTCACTGAGAAAGTTCATTTCTCATCTATAGGGGGTAGAGGGTGTATTGCCCTCTTCCCTTGGTGTTTGGGGCTAACTGGCTCTATGCCATTATTCTTCTTCAATAGAATGCCCTAGAGAAATAGATTGGGAGGGGCCCAGCCTCTGCTATCTAGGCAGCTTCTTCTACAGGAGGGAAATTGTGCATACTGGCCACTTGTGCTCAGTAGCAGCATTAGGGTTAGTGATGCAGATGGTGGTTTGTGGTCAAGGGGCCCCCATACCTGCTCAATTTTCCTCAATAGCTATATTTAGCTTTTCCCATCAAATTGCTAATTCCTCTATCAGTTTGCTACAGAATGTCTTTGAACAACTTTCATTGTGTGCAGATTGATTAGGCAATTAAAACAATACCCAATATAAAGGGGTTTATATGTATTACTGCTGAGATATGCCCATTTTATTGTTAAAGTGTGATGCTTTTCTTAAGATAAGTCATCTGGTCTCTGGAAACCTGAGCATAGGTCACATGATTATAGTCACATGATTGATTTGGGTGTGCATTAGATCAAAATACTAATAAGCTGATTTTTCAATATTTAGACTACTAATAAGGCTAATTTAATATAATTTGGAGAGGGCTTTTCAAGGCAGTTCTGGCTATATCATTTGCCTACATCTTTTAGCAGAACTGCTTATAGTTTTCAGCAAATATCTGTTTTATTTAAACTTTTTTTGATGATCAATAACTTTGTCTTATCTGATTATTGAGATAAATGTATCAATATAGAGTAAGAAGACTATTATAAGCCTCCTTTTAAGCTACTAGTGATTAAGAAGCCACTATTAAAATTGCTCTGAAAGACTTAGCTCAGTTAAAAGATTATCAGTGCTTAAAAGCTAATACAGTTGACAAAACAGGACCTAGTCATGCTAAAGCATAATAAGAGTAAGAAAAAGGCTAATAACTAGTATCTTATAGAGATCTTGCAGTAACTCAAAAATACTAGTCATTTAATGCCTATAAATGCAAGATTTTTATAAGATTCATTGACAGTTCTTATTACAGGGCTCCTCAACAATGTCAAGAGCCTGAAGAAGCAGCATTATATGGTGCTTACACAGATTGAGAGAGGAGTGAAGTATAAAGCATTGTTTCTTTTATAGATGAAGTTAAAATAGCTTAAGCAGGAGAAATAGGAGGCAATGAGACTTCTTGACTTCTGACAGCCATCATCTCTTCTGGGGTCCTGGTCAACTGCAAGTTGTAGCTAGCAATTCTATACACTTTCCTACACCAAAAGAACCCCTACGGCCTAACAAGCTACACTCTCCCAACAACTATTGCTACCAGGTGAGCCCAACATTCACCAAAGATGACTACAACTGCTGGACGGTCATCCAGACAACTCCCTGGCGGTTCTGGTCCCCCAAACACCCCCCCCCAGCCATGTCAGCTCCCAACCTGCACCAATATTGGAGCCCTGCTCAACGGCAACACTGGCCTAGTCAAATCAGTCAATGATGCCAGGCGCTGGATGAAGACCAAGGGTTGGATTCTGGCTGGCGAGCCATACAATTGCACGAAGCTCGTTAGGGTGCTGATGACTGCAGCCCTGGTCTCCAAAGGCACCCAACTCAAAAGCGAGGCAAGGAATGCCACTCTCGCGGTGGCTTTCCTACTGGAGGATGACATAATGGACAAATCAGCAGAGTGCATCATGAATGCAGTAGCATCCAAGGTACTCGACCGAATTGGTAACATAGTCACCAGCCTGTCAAAGTCCTCTGAGCTTGCCTCCGCCACCAGCGCCACACAGGCTGAGACTACCCTAGCTTTCAAGGAAGCCACCACACAGCTGATTACGGCTACGGGCTCACTTACTGAGGCTGCAACAAAACTCAGTGCACCCTCTGCCAACTGCATGCCACCAGCCCCCCGCCCCACATAGGCTAACGTTGCTATGACTAACCTCCCCCCAGTCCCCACTCAGATTCCAGCCCACTTCAATCTAGACCTGTTGACCCAGCACACTCGGCTGCAGCAGAGACTACTTCGGGATGCCAAGACTATCCTAGTTGAAGTTAACCCCAAAGACCCCTCCTCTCTACAAGACCGCTTCCCCAAAGGCAACCACAACCTACACAAGCGCATCAATAATCACTTGGCGGAAGTTGACAAAGCCATGAGTGATCTGGCAGCTGGCGACAGCTCGGCACGTGTTACGATGTCCACATGGTTATGTGGAATATTGGCCCTTGCGTGCAGGGCATATCTGTTTGAATTTGATTCAGCGGAGTCAGCTGAATGCTTCCGTGAATACGCACAGGACCCAGATTGGAAGATAGCCATGGCTAACCTGGGAAGGTCAGCTAAGGTAATCAACAAGGCCCATAATCTAATTATCTGCTTTGTGCTGTGCAAAGGTGAGTTTGACCCAACTGACCCAGATGACATCTCAGCATTTGAAGGCAACAACAACCTCCCAATTGAGTCAATCACTTCCACAACATGGCTGAAGAAAGCCAAACATAGGTCGCCATCACAATTCTTAGCCTCAGTTAAGATATCTTGCAGTTTGGCAAACGTGGCCAACACCCTGCTCCAGGAGCGTGTTTATATCACCAGCCATTGGGTGGTGGTGCATAAGGACATCCGTGAACCAATGCAATGCAACAATTGCCATGAATATGGTCATTTCAGAGCTAAGTATTCCAACACCCCCCACTGTGCCCACTGCTCAAGTACAGATCATCAATCTAACACATGCCCGGGCACATCCCAAGTTAGATGCGCTATCTGTGGTGACAATTCCACACACGCAAGCGCATCATGAATCTGCCTGGAATTTATAAGATGCTGCAACAAAATCGACAGTAGGTTCCCTGAAAACAACATGCCTTTCTTCCCCACAGCTGACCCATCTACATGGGTGCAGAACACCAAGAAAACCTCTCACTCCCCACCAACTACCACACCATAGATTGACTGTAAGTCACAGACCAATCCAGCACCCAGCCAACGCCACCAAGCCTCCCTGCTGGACTTTGTTCAGCTCTTCGAGCCCAGCCCCCTACCCCCTACCACCCAACAATGAGTACAAGACCAATTACTCTGCAGACTCTTTGAATCTGGCAACAGAATGTAAGAAAATCAGATGTAGCACAGGCCGCCATGCTCAACACTGCCAACCCCGACAACTGGGACATTCTGGCCCTCCAAGAACCTTATCTTGACAAACTAGGGAAAACGAGGGCCTCATCCTGCTGGATCGTATGATACCCTCAAACCCACTATCTTAACAGGGCCGATCATACACGTTTGATCCTACTCATCAGTACCAACATCTCATTGGACTCCTACACTTTCCTAGATGTCCCGTCACCTGACATTACAGCCATTTGATTCAACAGCGACCATGGATCAATGACCATCTTCAACATTTATAACGACTGTCTAAATGACAACAGTCTGTCCACTCTCTCCACCTTCCTGCATACTAATTCCCAACAGATCTGCACCTCTGATGCCAACCACATGGTGTGGCTAGGCAATTTCAACTGTCACCATCCACTTTGGGAGATGGTTGAGAATCAACACCTCAACTCCTCGGAGAATAAGCTGCAAATCTTCTTCAACTTCCTCAGTACCTATGACATGGAGCTAGTACTCCCGCCAGGGCTACCTATGCTGCAAATGGTCTCCAACCACTGGACATAGCCAGACAATGTCTGGAGCAGACGCAGCCAGGCAGATCTAATTGTATCCTGCAATGTTGCCCCAAGCCTGTGCTTCCCTCTAGCTGACCATCTTCCGGTGGTCATGGTGGTTGACCTACTGCTACCTTGTGCCACTCCCAAACCATTTAGAGACTTCAGAGCCATCGACTGGGCTGTGTTCAATGATGCTCTTAAGGAGAAGTTGACGCCCCTCACTCCTGCATGGCACATCTCTTCGGAGGACGACTTTAACTGGACAGTAACGTCACTGATGGCGGCAATCCAGGAAGTCATTAATGATGAATTGATGGTTCCTGTCCGAGCACCCTGTCCATACACCAAGCACTGGTGGAACGAAGAGCTGATGGCTCTGAAGAAAGAGCACAATCGGGCAAGCATGCTGGCCTACAGATTCTGTGATGTTGTGGGACACCCAGCCGCAGCCAAAGCAACTAGACTTTCAAAGCTCATGGCACAATGCATACGGGATGCCAAGGGCCAGCACTGGCTTGAGTGACTGGAGAGCATAGATGCTAAACAGATATATACTGCTAACAAGTATATCATTAGGGAGCCCACTGACTTCTCAAGTGACAGAGTCCCCAAGCTCCAGGAGACAATCGGGGGCAACAAGATCTGGGCCACAACAAATGATGCCAAGGCAAAGGTCTTAGCTAAGTCCTTCTTCCCTCCTCCTCCTCCCTCTCCTTTGATACCTCACACAGCTTACCCATGCCCACTCCCTGATATCCAATTCTTTAACCATAAGCGCATATGCACTGCCCTAGTGGAGCTGCAACCTTACAAAGCGCCAGGTCCTGACGGGATCCCAAATGTCATACTTAAAAAATGCACTGATGTTCTTATCCCCCACCTAGCCTTTATCTTCCGTGCAGTCCTCGAACTAGAAGTATACCATGATAGCTGGCTGACATCCATGACACTAGTTCTTTGCAAACCCGGAAAACCTGACTACAGCAAGCCGGGTACATACAGACCCATTGGGCTTCTCAATACAATTGGGAAACTACTCTCCACTATTGTAGCTGCTGATCTATCTTTCCTAGCAGAGAAGCATGGTATGCTCCCAGAAGGGCAGTTCAGCGGCTGCCCTGGCCGCAATACAACCAATGCAATGCACTCAGTGGTAAGCAAAGTAAAGGACGCATGGAGATCAGTAGTTTACTGCGACGGCTCAAACCTCAAAGGGGGAGTAGGTGCATCTGCAGTCTTATACGTTGAGGGCAAGGAAGAGGCCTCCCTATGCTATCACCTGAGCCCAGACACCAAGCACACAGTTTATGAAGCAGAGGTGGTAGGTATTTTCCTTGCAATCTACTTACTCACCAACCTATGATAGAGGCTCCCATCAATGGCTGTGATCAGCAGCAACAGTCAGGCTTTCATCAAAGCACTCCTCAACCAGCATGCACACCCTGGCCACTACCTACTTGATCGAGTTCATATTGCAGCAGAAATGCTCCAGGTCAAACAGGACCAGTTGGTAAGAGCCCAGGCATGGCAAACTGCTCTGCAACATGGCGGCCAATGGATAGACTGAAGGAAGAATGTAATTGACCTACAGATCCACTAGACACTGGGCCACATCAACTTCAAACCAAATGAGCATGCAGATTCACTGGCTAAAAGAGCAGCGCATGGCTACTCGAGCATCCCAGGACATCTCCCCCCAATCCTTAGGAGGCAGCAACTACCTGCAAGTATCACAGCTACAAGGCAGGAAGCCCTGGTGAGACTGCAGGCAACATGGAAATGCAGATGGAAAACATCACTTTGATACCTGCTCATACACGCCCTCGATCAATTGCTGCCATCTAAGCACTACATG
>QLON01000945.1:0-21576 GCA_003313675.1 Termitomyces heimii
GGTCATGGAGGTTGTCTAGCAGGATATCGATGCGTACGTGCATGAACTACACATCTAAGTCGAGATTCATTCTGACTCTCTATAACCAGAGGCAATTATTGCAAAGCGTTCTCTGATCTATCTGAATGCCCTCATCGAACATGAGGCAAGCTTTCAGAGCCAATCTCATCGTTTGTGGAGCAGAATAGCTACGTCGTCAATATCAATTCGTTCGTGAGCAATTTAGCAAGCTCGGCGATGCTGTCAGAGAAACCTCAAGCAGTCAGTCAACTCGATATTGACGGCGTATGTCGTCAAAACGCCACCGGAACACAGGGCCGGATTGGCCCTCCATCTCCGTTTGCAAGGTCAGATGTGGTCTTCTTGTTGCATGATGATCTTATGAATCGAGCAGAGAACGATCTTGAGATCGTCGAGGACGCAGTCAAATATACCATCTTTTTTTGGTTTTTGATACGGTACTTGGGATCTATGATTTATTGTCGGTGCTGATGATTGCGCAGCATGCGCAGAAGGTATGTCGATGCGTTTGTTTTCCGACTCGGATGGTGGTTGATCGATTGCCATTTATTGCTTTGAAGGATCTCAGAGAGTATCATCCCCTTTCTCCGCGAACTGCGGGCGCTGAAAAAGTAGTATCAACGTTTCAAGATCGACGATCACTTGAAGCGCTATGAGGGTGCTTTGCGCAACCGCAGTCTTGCGGGTAGGTTTTGTATACCTTGGTCAATGAGAATGGGGTTCTGAGCGTTGGCAGGTCCTCATCGCTTCGAGGTATTGGCTCATGTTGAGTACATAACTTGTATAATGCGGCGCTAAGGGTATAGAAAGGAATGGTACAACGTATGTGTGTTTGTTTGTAGTGGCCTTGATATTGGTTATATCATGCTCCGCAAGCGTTTCATCACTACGTTCTTTATATATTTGTACCATCCTGAAATTCAAATCGTCTTTTGATTTCGAAAACTTCAGGTGTGTCTAAAGTAACAACTACGAAACTAATAAATCGTCTTTGACTTAGAATGTGATCATTGTATTATTCCATTGAAATATACAATCGACGACTATGCTGCGTCAATGTAGCCAAGCGACTGATATATGTATATGTATAACATAAATGCATTTGGTCCATGCTGAGTGCAACGTCATGAACTCCTGGTAAGGCTGTAGAGGACATTGCTGGAGAGGGCATGCTTGCAGAAGTTTGACGTCTCAAAGAGCTGGACAGGTTGCAGGGGGAGTCAGGAGTGCGAGGAGATGAGTGGGAGCTTAGGGCCAAATAGTGACTGGAGCTTAGGACGGTCAAGGGGAAGAGACGAAGAGTGAGCAACCAGTTGTCCCAAAGAATGACCGCAACAAGAAAGCATCATGGAAAATGCCACATGCCAATTGATTGCTCACTTTCTTCCTCTTCTGACTGATGATCAATCATCGCTCAGGCTGTGAACAAATTCACTGTCTTTCCCACTCAACATGCTGAACTTCCTTCTATCACGCCTTACAACCTCTGGCACCTTGGGTACCTGTCCTAATTTCTGTTGAGACATTTACTTATAATATTGTCTCCAGGTGGTCGTAATTACGACTATACAAAGAAATATGACCCTGAAAAACGGGGAGAAGAAGCAAATAGGAATGCTCGCGTATGGAATGTCTATCTCGATGAAGCGGAGAGTTATGATGCAGATATGATTGAAAGCTTTCGGACTATCCTTGATGTCTCCTTGTTTTTGTGAGTCTTGATGCTTATTCACTCTTAAATGTCCTCCTAATTGTAAATCAGGCTGCACTCTTCTCGGCAGTGGTCTCCACTTTTGTTGCTCAAACATCTCAAGCACTCCAACCAGATAACGCACAGATTACCGTGTCTCTCCTCGTTGAAAACAATCAATTATTGAGGGCCGCTGGAAATCGAACAAGCATAAATGCTGTGCCTACAGCATCTCTAGGTCCAGAAAGCCGGACGCACACTTCGATTGATTCCTGGGTGAATGGACTCTTTTTCACCAGTCTTGCTCTTTCATTATCAACTGCGCTCCTGTCTGTTCTGGCTAAACAGTGGATTCAAGTTTGTACGCTCCCTTCAACTTGTCTTTCGGTTGTCTAATACAAATGAATAGGCTTATATTGCAATTGTTCCTGGTGATGCCAAAACCCGCGCCCTAACCCGCCATTTCCGTTTTGAGGGACTTGAGAAGTGGAAACTCGGCGACATCATTGAAAGTCTTCCACTAATCCTACACTGCTCAGTTGCCATTTTTCTTGTTGGACTAGCTCTCTATGTCTCGCAATTGTCTAAACCAATATGTGGAGTTGTTTCTCTCATCACCGGTCTCACATTCTTGTTCTACTTTGGATCCTCCATGACACCAGCTTTCGACATTGCCTGTCCCTACCGCATACCTTTCATGTTCCGTCCATATCGTCTTCTGTTTTATGCTCTTAAGATGCTACATCCTCCATGCTTGCCATGCTGGATGCAGATCCGAGTGCCGGAATTTAAAAAGTCTTTGAAAACAGCAGAGAAAGAAGAAGTGCTGTATCAAGACAATCTCCCTCAGAACTGCTTGTGTTGGGTATATAACCACTCATCAAACCACTCGGTTAAGGAAATAGTCGTTGAGGGTACTTGTGGCTTGCTTAATAACTGGAGTCCTTATCACCCTATTCAACCTTTCACCGATTTATTTCTTTCCACAATAACATATTCCTCCTGGACATTGGCGGATGTGTCTTCAACGTCTTCCATGAAGGAGAGTACTGTATATGGCCGACTCATTGAAGCTTTCATCAAGACCTTTTCCACTGAAACTCTGCAAAATGCACCTATTACGGATTTTCACAAAATCGCACTACTTGGAGCCTATAGAGGTGCGCTCAGGGCAAAAAAGCATATGCTATCTGGGCTCCTTCTGGACTGGGTCGTTCCCAAACTGCTTCGATCTGGCAATAAATGGAGCAATAAGATCTTGATGCAATGTGCATGTTATGGCGATGCAAAAGACTTTTGTGATTTGGTGAATCGAGGAGTAGATCTCAATTCTCGAGATTCTTATGGTTGGACTGCTTTTCATCAGGCAGCCTTCTATGGCAATGTGGAAGGGTGCATTTTCCTTGTTCAACAAGTGCCAGCTTTGATCTCTGCTCTGCCAGAGTGTCCTGGGACCTCTGATGTGTGGACACCGCTTGATCTTGCCATTTACAGTCACTATTCTGAGCGTAAATTTGCTATTGTGGCATGCCTTTTGGAGCATGGTGCCAAACCATTATCTAACAGTATGCTCTATGGGGTATTTCAAAATAACTTCCTACCTCACGATGAAATCCCAAGGATCCAGCTTTTGCTTGACTGCGGATGGGATAGAACAATCAAAGATAATGAAGGCAAGACATTGCTTGACATTGCACACAGCGAACATGATACCACAGTTGTCAATTACTTGGAACATTACCAAACTGTCAGAATCTCATATGGGAGACCATCTCAGACTGTCAATGAAGAAGGATTATAGTCTCCATGTTTGAGAATCTTGCTGGTATGTGTGTATCACACTCTGGCACGGAAGATGATTGATTTCAGATAGGTACGTACAATGATATGTATATACGGACCCAACTTGTCAAGCAGAACTCATGAAGAGGGCATCCCCGGCGGAGAGGAGAGACCTGAACTACAAAGAGCATAAAGGAATGTAGATTTAGCCAAGTTACTGATTTACAGAGTCCACCATAAAATAACAATGAATTTCATCCATGCTGAGTGTAAAAGATTCAGATGAAGGTTCGAGGAACTACAATGATGCAATGGGCACGTAAATTTGGCATGATATTTAGAGACACGTATGCATCAGATTCACGCAAAGAGCTTAGAGTACACAAACATCGGATGCTTCCTCCAAAACTTGAAAGCAGGACCAATCAATCGTGGCTTTTGAAAGAGTGTACAAGACAATACTGTGGCCGGATTTATTTGAATATTAGGTCCTGGAGTCAGAGTATTAACGGTTGTTCAAGAAAGACAGTGAGATGAAGCTCCGAGGATGTGAGGGGTCCAAGGATGTGCGAGGTAGGAAGTCTCAGCTTTAAGTCTGTGGGGAGAGCCATCGAAGTAAGGCATGCTAGGGCTGTGACAAATGCATAGTAAATCAAGCCTTGAGGTTTAGAAAAAATACAGCATTGTGAGCCACGCAGGATCGCATGACGAAAGCATTCACTTGTATTCCTCAGTCGTCATCTTATCATAGACCTACGGATACTAACACTTACAAATTCATGGAGAATATTGGACCTGATTGCCCACATGGAGTTCAACTTCTCTCATTGAACTCCAGGTGAGCATCATTCTATTACACTGTCCTTACATTACTCAATGATACTAACTTCTCTCGTTGAACTCCAGTTCCGCGTGAATACTAACCCAAGATTTCATCGTCGCTTGCCTGCGCTGACTGTGACCTTCTTTGTGCACATCCGAGACGTCCCGACATTAGGTTATGGGCCCTGCAAGCAGTCTACTCAATGCTGCATCATCCAGCTCCGGAGATGCATTCAAATTCCCAAAACTCAATGGTGAAAACTATGCACTGTGGGCTGAGCACATGAAGGCCACACTGCAGTCTTGCTACCTCTGGCTCATTGTCACTGGTGATGAAGAGCAGCCCTCCAAGCCATTGAGCACTAAACCTGAGGGTCCAGATGAAGCCATTTGGAAGGTTGAGAAAAAGGAATACCTTGAGTGGACATTGCGGGATCAGGTGGCACAAGGCTTGATGAAATCTGCAGCTGAGAGCTCCCAGTGGCCCCATGTAGCTGACAAGAAAACCGCAAAAACCATGTGGGATGGTTGGAAGGCCCTACACATTATAAATCAGCAAAAGATTAATGTTCACTACTACTTTGAGGACCTTTACACTCAGAAGTATGCTGATGGCACTAGCATGGCTGACCACATCACTGCAATGCTTGATATTAAAAACAAGATCACAGCGGCTGGCAAGGAACTCCCCAACATTCATGTCGCCCACACACTCATGCTCTCATTGCCATGTACATCATCATGGGACCTCATTAAAATCCAACTATTTGGATTGGAAGAACTTACCCCTGAGGACATGTCAACTTGACTCCAAGCTGAATACAACTGCCGATTTTGCAAGAAAGAGAGTGAGACAGCTCTACTTGCCTCAAGGAAGTCTGATGGCAAGAAGAAAGGCCAAAAGCCAGCAGCTGATGACAAATGCCACTATTGTCAGAGGCTTAGACACTGGATTAACAAGTGCCCTAAGCGCATTGAGGAGGAAAAGAAAAAGAAGGTTGGCAAAGGCTCGGGCACTGCCAATCTCGCCATCACTGATCTCCGAGAACTTTGTCATGAACCTGGGCAAGTGTACATGGCAGGAAAGTTTAGTCACACTGGTGATGTGCTCCTTGACTCTGGTGCAACATCACACATGTTCTTTGACCCATTGTTCTTCACCACATACACACCTGTCACTGCTGACTCAGACAATGACTGGATTTCAGTGGGAGATGCTTACAACATATCTATTGCAGGGTGTGGAACCGTAAAATTCCAAATACAGTTGCCAAATGGACCCAAAACAGTTACCCTGGCCAATGTCCTTCACATCCCCAAAATTGCCACCAACCTCGTCAGTTTTGGAACCTTACAATGTCAGGGTGTGACTTATAGGAGTTATGTGGACACATCTGAAGTCAGACTGGTTGTCAGGTTCCACTGAGTCAGGGGCTTTCCAGGAAAGCAATGCCCTTACAAGGCGGACTTGATCTATGGATACTCGGGTGTCTGGAGCTCTGGGGCTTGGGCTCCAGGGTTCAAGATGTGGACAGGGGGTGGTCCTGGGGGATGGAACTTGATCCGGGGCTTTGGGTGTTTTGTAGAGGCTGGGAGTTGGCGGGGGTCAAGTCAGAACCAGAGGTTCTAAGATGAGACCCAGTTAATAAGTTATGAGTTGCGAAGTGCATACCAAACTTAGAGCATGTGATTATTCTGGCATGCCAGTCAAAGTGTGCCAGTCAGTGTGTACCAGTTAAACAAAAGGGCATGCAACAATTCAGGTAATATTAAGACTAATGAATACAATGGTGAACTACGCTATAAGTACTATGGGGTCGGGTCTCGGAATTCCAGGGTGTCTGGGATGGTTTCTGGGAGGCATTGAGTAACGGACCGGGACTATATACTTGGATCACACATGTGGGGTGTGTGATCAATTGGCATGGGGAGGCTGTGATGCATGATGGCTAGAAGCAGGTAGCGTGATCCAACGGTTGATGGCAGTTGATCCCGGGGTCCAGGATGCAGGGTTCCTGGGGAGTTAGCTGATGGCGGTTGTGATGCAAGTTGATGGTGGCATTGGTAGTTGTGGGGGCAGGGCATGTTGTGGGGTTGATAAAAGAGAGTCCCAGGTGGGGTTCCAGGGCTGTCCCAAGGGACTCTGGAGGGGGGTCGTGACATCACCCCCCCCTCAGTGCCGAGACCCTCTGAGGCACACATAACCAGTGGTTTGGTCCAGGGTCCAATCATGGGATCTGGCACCTAATCTGCCACATATTCGAAAAAAAAAATTTTACTATTAACTCAACCATGTCGCATATGCCGACACATTCCCTAATGCCTCCAGCTACTAATGAAGTGGCCCCCCTGATTGTGTGGGAGGCCCAGAATGCATAATACCATGCGTGTGTGGCTATGCTCACTCAATGTGAGTGTTGCTGCATTGTTCATCTGTTGCAACTGACTTTCCTTTTCCAGAATAATGCAATAATCCTGCCCTGGAGGTGGGTCTCAGCCAGCCCCTGGAGCCTGCTCCCAATGTAGGCCCTGGTGTCCTTTCAGAGCCTCATCTGAGTTGCCCCGCACCTACCTTTGCATAGAAGACTGTCTCCCCTCCCCATCTGCAACCCCCTTCCTGCCCTTAGCTGTCTGCTCCCTGCTTCCGTTGTTCCGGGATGGCAATAGGGGCTATTTCAGAGGTCACAGAGAGCCATTGTGTTGTGTGGGTGAGTGTAATGCAGGAGCAATTTAGAAAGGCCCTGGAAAGGCTCCAGGGTCTGCCTGCTCATGCCTGGTGTGTAAGCAATGGCCTGGTAAGTGGTTTCCTACTTTGGGTCTCTTTGCTGATTTCAGCGCTGTGCAAGCACTGCGCCTGGCAACAGGTCCCCTGCCTGTTTGAGGTCCTGGGCCCCTTGTCCTGCCAGGACATGGCTGTGTGTGAGGCGTGCCACCTCAACCACAAGTGGTGTTCTGTGTCAGCACTGTAGAGGGTGTGCTGCATTTTTTGAGAGCAGGGGTGGCTGCTGGGGGGAATCACCCAGGGGATGGGAGTCAAGAAGCAGAACTGGGTGGTGGAGCTGGTGGGGGAGGCACCTGCGGAGGTGTCTAGTGGAGGTTTGGGAGGCCGGGAGGCCATCTAGGTGGGGGGTCAGGGTTGTCCCATGGTTTTGATTACCCGTTGGGCAACCTGAGCTGGGACTGGCAGTCATGAGGGCCGTGGGGAGTGCCCAGACAAAGGGAAGAGGTGGGCATTGCCCAGTCCCTCTCTAGGGCCTTTTAAGAGGCTGCTCATAGAGACCCCATCCCTGGCTTCGTCAGCATGCCTCTCTCCAGCAACCTTTTCCTCCTTATCCGGGCAGCCACTAGGCATTGAGGCGAGGAGGGGAGGGAGGAGTGTGAGAAGGGGGCAAGGGAGGAGGCAGCACACTGGAGGGGGCTGGAGGGGAATTACGAGGTGGCCATCCCAGAGCTGGGAGAGGTGAGAGTTGGTGTTCAGGCAGAGCTCCCAGGTCCGGATTCATCGAGTCTAGAGCTAGTCGAGGCCCTGCATGAGGATGTGGTCATTGGACATATGGCCTTCCTTAGTGAGTGATGCCTTCTTGCAGTTGGGTTGATACTGATGTCCCCAGGTTGGGCTCGGGAGCATTGCCTGCTCCTGGATGGGGCTGCCATGGTGCTCTCGTCTCTGCAGGAGGGGTTGCCAACAGAGGCGAGGAATCCCAGGGTGGAGCATGGCCTGGACTTGCTGAGGAGACTGGTTACAGCTCACTGCTGGAGGAATGTCCCGGCCCCAAAGTTGTGATTCAAGCGAATCCTGGATGAGGGTGAACAGCTCCCATCCTGGGACTAGCTGGCAGAGGAGGTATGGTGGGAGCACAGTTCAGGGGGGGTGGGGGAGGGTTTTTGGGGCTGGCCAAAGGGGGAAAGGTGAGGGTCATTCGGGGTTTCTTGCCACTATCCATAGGTTAGGTGAGGGTAGTTTGGGGCCCCAGCTCTAGGAGCCCCCATTTTCTTGTCACTGTCTATTATTTAGTGTATGTGTATTGCCATTTCTTGTAGATTAGTATATGTGTAAGATGTATATAACTTGTCTCCCAGAGTTGAAAGATAGTATAAGTAAGGGGGTAGAGAAACTAGAAAAGCACCTTACCCAGGCTCTGGGGCGCTACTGTGGAGAAGAACTAAAAGGGAGGTAAGGTTTTAAAGAGGGGAAACAGAAAGTATACATGGGAGTTGAATTCATACTAAACCCAGAGGTGGGGGTTATGCCCACTACTGCCATCTGTGAGTCCTGCCCCCCAGAGAGTCATTTCCTGGGTGATGTTGCTAGAAGCCCTGGAGTTTGTCAGGGGTGCCATTGAGGTTTTGGTGCAGTTTTCAAGTGTTGTCCTCCAGGCCATACTCACACCATTATATGAGGAAGTAGGGTCATCCATGAATATTCTAGGAGTCAAAGATGTCTTTGACCTTGTAGTGGTACTCATCCTTGACCTCAACTGGGGGAGGGGGTTTGGGGTGTCACTCAGGAAAGGAGTCTGGGAGGTGTCTTTCCAAGAGGTGGACGTGAAACACCAGGTGCAGACTTTTTAGTTCTGGGGGGAGCTTGATCTTGTAGGCATGGGATGAAACCTTCTTTAAGACCTTGAACAGGCCGAGACACTTGTGATTGAGCTTTGGAAAGGGCTGGCAGGTGCGGAGGTAGCATCAATCTAACCATACCTTTGTCCCAGAGGCCCAATCAGGGGTGTCTTCCCATTTCTGGTTGGCATGTTTCACATAGGCCCAGTTTGCAGTGTCAATTTCCTCCTGGAGGAACGCATGAAGGGACTGAAGATCCCAGGCAACCTCATGAGCAGTGTGCAACAGGATGTTCTGGAGTGAGAACATCAGCCGGGGGTAATATCCTTTGTTAGCAAAGAAGGGGGTCACTCCAGTGGCAGAGTGCAGCATGTTGTTGTAGGTGAATTTGGCCAGAGGGAGCTCGGTATGCCAGTCATCCTGTAGATAGTTGATGTACAGCTGGAGGTACTGCTCGAGAGACTGGTTGACTCTTTTGGTTTGACCATTGGTTTTGGGGTGATAGGCGGTGGAGAGACTAGCTTTTACTTCAAGGGCCTTACATAGGGAAGTCCAGAATTTGGACATGAAGAGTGGGCCCCGGTCAGAGATGATGTTGTCCAGGAGTCCATGTTTGGCAAAGACATGCTTGAGGAATAGCCAGGTGAAGTCTGGAGCAGTGTCTGTGGTGTGGCAGGGTAGGAAGATGCCCTGCTTGGTTAGCCTACACACAACAATGAGGATGGCATCAAACTCTTCTGATTCTGGAAGTTTGACGGTATGATCCAGGGATATGGAAGACCAGGGGCATTATGTGACTGGCAGGGGTTTTAGGAGCCCATAGGGTTGGTGTCAGGGGATCTTGGCCTGGAGGCAGGATTCACACAATCGAATGTAGTGGATTATGTCCTTTCTTAACCCTGGCCAAAAGTAAGCCTGAGAGATAAGCTGGAGGGTCTTATGTATCCCAGGGTGTCCCCGGAGCTTGTGGTCATGGTGTTGATGGAGAACATTGTAGTGGAGTTGGGCATGATCTGAGACATAGATGTGGCCATTCTAGAGAAGGAGTTTCTCATTGGGGGACAAGGAGAAGGCAGGATCCCAGTCAGTTCCATCAGGGGGATTGTGAGGATCATGGTCGATGAAATACTTGTTCCAGGGGGTGCGGCATATCTGGCTCAGGATTTCTTCATCATTCAAAATCAGTACAGCATTCAGATATTCGGGGAGGATCACCACATGATGATTGAATGCATTGCGTTCTACCTCAAACAATTTCTTGGGGTAGATGTCCAGTCATTGGGTGAGGGCATCAAGTTTAGCTCTGAGTTGTCCCAGATGGTACTGGATCATGAAGTCATACTCCGAGAGGATCTCGGACCATTGGGCCTGCCATTAGCTAAGTTGCTTGGTTGTAGTGAAGTACTGCAGGTTGTTGTGATCCGAGTAGACTTGGATCCAGTGTCAGGCTCCCTTGAGGTAGGCTCACCATTGTTTGAAGGCTTCAATGATGGCAAGGAGCTCCTTGTTGTAGATGTTATAATTAAGCTTGGCATCAATCATGGACTGAGTGTAGAAAGTGACTGGCCAGGGCTCTCTACCATCAGCTTCCATCTGTGAGAGGATTCCGGCAATGGTGTAGTTAGAGGCATCGCATTCTAGGATGATCAGGAGGGCAGGTTTGTAGTGCCGGAGTACAGGGGCGGTGGTGAAGGCCTCCTTGAGTAAGTTAAAGACACTCTGGCACCTACTGTCCTAGTTTCATGCCACATCCTTGCGTGTGAGCCGGTTGAGGAGTTTCATGATACTGGAGTAGTTGTTTATAAACTTCCAGTAGAAATTAACAAAACCCAAGAAGGACTGTACTTCCTTGACATTCCAGGGTTGCAGCCAGTTGACAATGGCCTTGACCTTGTGGGGGTCCATGTGAATGCTCTCTGGGGATACAATGACGCCGAGATACTCAACTTCTTCCATGTGGAATGAACACTTCTCAGGTTTGGCATGGAGGTTGTGCTCCTGGAGGCATTCCAGGACCTGCCAGACATGCTTCTGGTGGTCCTCCTTCGAGTTGGAGTAGATGAGGATGTCGTCCAAGTAGACAATCACAAAAACATCACTCATGTCATGGAAGATGTTATTTATGAAGTATTGGAACATGGCGGGGGAGTTAGTCATTCTGAAGGGCATTACAAGGTATCCAAATAGACCATACTGCATGTGGAATGCAGTTTTCCACTTATGTCCCAGGGTGATGCAGATGTTGTTATAGCTGGAGCAGAGGTTAATTTTTGTGTAAACCTTGGTGCTGTGGAGTCAGTTGACCAGATCGCTAATGAGTGAAAGTGGGTAGCAGTTTTTCTTGGTGATCTTATTGAGTCCCCAGTAGTCAACGCAAAGTTGGAGCAAACCGTCCTTCTTCTTGGTGAATAGAACCAGGGCTCTAGTGGCAGAGGCAGAAGGTTGGATGAATCCCTTCCCAAGCATCTCATTGAGGTAGTCCTTGAGGGCCTGGAGTTTGACTTCTGACATGTTGTAAACCTTGCTGAAAGGGGGAGTGGTCCCTTCCTTGAGGTCAATTGTATGGTTATAGGGGCAGTGAGGAGGAATTTCTTTAGCATCACCTTTGGAGAATACATCAGCGAATTCATGATACTCTGGGGGAACTACTTCTTGGAGGATCTGTTCCTTAGTTTTCTTTTCCAGGGGGATAGCATCCCCTCATAAGTGTTCTTCCAGGGGAGAAGGCGAGGTGTGCAGCTAAAATGTGGGGGCTCCGTCCCTCATGAGATGGGCGAAGGGGGTGGCTCCAATGATCCTAATGTTGAATGTATTCAGATCAATTGGAGTTGTGGATGCATTGGTGGAAGTGGGTATGGTGCATGTCTGAGACTGATCTGAGTAGTTCAGCCCTTTGTGTCTGTTCCAAGGAATGTTTGGGGGTTGAGTAGGGGCCTTGCGAGTTTGGATGGGCATTGGTGGAGTATGGCTGGGGGGTGCAGCAGCCACTTCAGGGGTGTGGGGTGCTGGATCACTTCCCAGGGCCTGAAGGTGTATAGTGATCAGGGGGCGATCTTTGGGTCCTGGGAAGGTCATTGTGAGTGTTCTCCAATTGATGTTGGGATTTGTATTATGTAACCAGAGTAATCCCAGCACCATTGGGGTTGACGTATGGAGTCATATAACCAGGAAGTTGGAGGTAAACTCATAGCCATTGTCCAGAGTCACGTGTCCTGAGTGAGACTTAAGGATGGGGCCAGAGGAGGAGGGAGCACCGTCAAGGCATTGCAAGTCAAGGGGTTGGTTGAGGGGGTTGTGGAGAAGGTCGAGGATGTCACTAATGAAAACTCTGGTAGCTCTACTGTCAATGAGGGCCAATATTGGTTCCGGGGTGCCGTCCAGCCTGGCATTAATGACGAAGGATCAGGACAAGCAAGACTAGAGTCCGGAGGGGTGGGAGTCCATCCAGGGAGTCCCTTGGGGTCAGTTCCAGAGAGTACAGGATATTGAAGAGGAGTTGCTGGTCGTTGGGCATTGGCTTCCAGGTCAGGCAGAGGGTGAGATGTCACCAGTCAATGTGGGGGTTGGTGTCCCAGAGCCACAGAAGCTCCAAGACCAGGGGCATGAAGAAGTGTAGTTTGGTAATCAACATCCAGAGGGTGTGAATCTGTCCATTGGTGAAAGTAATGGGCATATGCACAAAGTGAGTGATGTCCCCCACCATAGAGGCATCCCCATTGAAGAGGCAGAGCTACATCAGGACCAGGAGTTGTTGAGCGGGTTCCAGGGCAAGGGTAGACCATGTTTTGTTGATGAAATTGTCTGTGGCACCACTATTGACAAGGGTGTTGAGGGGGGTTCTAGAGGGGGTTAGGTGGGTTTTGAGGAGGAGGGAGTGCAAAGAGTGAGAGAGTAGGTAAGTCATGAGGGTGTCCTATGTGAGTGTTATGGAATGGAGATGCGAGACTGGGGTGGAGAAAACATTGGGGTTGATTCTGCAATTTAAGGCATCTTCCAGGTCTAAATTGCCAAGTCGTTTTCCAAATATTTGTAAGTGGCATCCTCCCCTTCAAAGGTCCAGGTGGCGCATCCCATAACCTGTCATTAGAGACACTTGGAGATGAAGTGGTTTTTCTCACCACAGAGTATGCAAACTCCCTCCCTCCTCTGTCATTCCTGTATATCCTTTGGAACTTCAATTCAGGATTGTCCCTTTTTCAGAAGCCGGTTGGCCCGGAGGGCCTCTTCATCCTGTTTGTTGGTGAAGTCGGGACCCTCAGGGTCCTCCAAGGGCTCCTCAGGGCTTGGCAGGTTGCCCAGGTCATTGGTGGCCATGGCAGCATTGAGTCAGGCCTGGAGGTGGGCACCACTGCTGGAGTTAGTGTTGGGTGGGCCACAACTTACTGGAGGTCTGTCACCAGGGAACATGGGAGAGTCATTGCTTTGGGCTTGGGGATTGGGGTTTTTGCCGGAGGACCATAGGGTTCCTCCCCTGAGGTTTCAGGGGGCTTAGGAGTTTGAGTACTCACTGTGGTCTTCCCAATATCATTGGTCAATTTGCATGATGAGGGCCTTGTATCTATCATAGGAGGGTTGTTTTGGGGCGAGTAGGAGGATGTTCTTGATACGTTGTGGCAGTGCACAGCAGAGGACATACCGGAGGGCGCTGTAATTCCAACCTGTTTTGTAAGCTTCCTTTTTGAAACATATGATGAAGGTGGTGAAGCATTCTTTGGAGCACATCCAGAGGTTGAAGAGGTTGTCCTCAGCCTCGGCCATGGTGTTGTAGATCCTGAACTTCCTGGAGAACTCATTGATGAAGGCTTGCCAGTGAGAGAGTGCTGGGTTGTTGGGGTCGAACTGGATAAGGGCGGTGTAGTGGTTGAAGGCAATCCCCTGGAGGTACAAGGCAGTGAAGGCCACTCAGGAGCTATCAACCTGGAAAGTGAGTGGCTTTGCCTAAAATGTATTAAAACATTGGGTGAAGAATGTACACCATTTTTGGGGGTTCTGGCCTGTGAATGCATCGGGTTTTTGAATGTCCAGACACCCTTTGCAGGCAAGAGCGTCACGAATGTTGTCAGGTCCAGTGCCATTGCAGGGAGGGGGGCTGGCATTGTAGTAGTAGTAATAGTGGTTACTCTCTCCTCTTTGTAGAGAGAAGGCACCAAGGGTGGGACCCCACCCACCTGGAGGGCCTCCTCTGGGTGGCTCACCTGGGAGTTTGCACCCAAAAGGTCTGTTGCCCCAAGGGGGTTCATTCTGACCAGGGAGAGGCCTGGGTCTCCATGCAAGTGGCAGCAGAGGTGGTTGGTGGGTGTTTGGTAGTGTCAGATTGGTTTGAGGAGGGCCGGGTGCCGGGTTGGGTGCTAGGTTGTGCAGAGGACATTTAGCCCAGGAGAGTCACGCTTGCATCAGAGGTCATGGGGAGTTCTGTAGGTCAAAGTGAGGTGGCAGGTCACGGCGGAAGCTGGATTCCAGAGGGGCTGGGGCAGACATGGGGGGCTGTGCCGGGACAGTCATGGGCGCAGGCATGGGGAGTTCTTTGTTGTTGCTACATGTGGGCTCATCGATGTAGCACAGCATATCATCCGTGCTAGTGGTATCTGCCCGGGGTCTACTAGGGCTTGCTAGGAGCAGGGGTCAGGTGTTGTCCATTCATGGGAGTGGTTCCAGGGGTCTTTGGGGCTGTCTCCAGGTCTCAAAAGTGCTAGGGATGGAGTTAGCCTTATGGCAAGTCAACAAACCTACCGTGCAGGTGGTGAGCTGATCAAATAGTCCTCCTGCCAGGTTGAGGGACCGCAGTATGGCCAAGGCATTTTGTCATTCTTCCTGTTGTTATTGCTTTGGAGTGGAGACTGTGAGGGCTGCTGGAGTGGGTTCTGGGGGCTCCTGTTGGATGTGAATTGAGCAACCCAGATCTGCGGGGTCATTGAGGGGTCAGAGAGAGGGGGACGCATGGACTTCATCAAGTAGTTGATGCAATTCTTTGTGGAGGATCATATTGCATCTATACATTACTATAGTCTACTTCGGGAGTTCTTCTTGCATGAGGCAATCCCCAAATTCAATCAAGCAATGGACCCATTCCTCCAGAGTGCCTATGAAGTTGTTGTGTCTGAAATCTGTGAGTAGCACCCTTGCCTGCCTCATAAAGTCCTCCGGTAAGATCCTGAGTGAGCGTAGTACTTTGTCCCATTGCTGTTCATACTCCTCGAGGCATCATCATCCTATGGGCGAGGGAGGGGTCCTAGCAGGTAGGGTGGTGGTCGGGTAGTGTCGAGGGAGATAGTTGTAGTTGGGAGGTCCCTGGGATTAGGGGGCAGGGCACTGATAGCCGTAATAGGGGGTGGGTGCAAAGGGGCCCTTGCTGGGGGGTACTGGGTGAGGTCCACTGGGAACTGGTGGAGTCTCCGGCAGGCCCCTAGGAAAGCTCTGATATGAGGGGACCTCCACAGGTCATGCCATGGCTAGATTGAGCGGGGGGGCCCAGCTGACTAAGGGCCCCAGATTGTAGAGGGATGGGTCAGGGGCCCAGTGGCAGTGGAGATATTGTGGTTTGTACAGGAGGGGTGGGTAGGTGGGGCAGGGGGTCTGCATGGAGTAATGATCCAGGACCAGATGCCCATAAGGGTCAGTCTGGTAGTCTGTGGGATAGTAGGTGTGAGTATACATAGCCATCAAGAATGGTGTAAGGAGGCAGTCTTGATATTATGTCAGATTCCGCTGAGTTGGGGGCTTTCCAGGAAAGTAACGCCCTTACAAGGCAGATTTGATCTATGGATACTTGGGTGTTTGAAGCTCTGGGGCTTGGGCTCTGGGGTTCAAGACGTGGACAGGGGGTGGTCCTGGGGGATGAAACTTGATTCAGGGCTTCGAGTGTTTTGTAGAGGCTGGGAGTTGGTGGGGGTCAAGTCAGAACTGGAGGTTCTAAGACAAGACCTAGTTAACAAGTTATGAGTCACAAAGTGCATACCAAACTTAGAGCATGCAATTATTCCGGCATGCCAGTCAAAGCATGCCAATCAGTGCATACCAGTCAAACAAAAGGGCATGCAACAATTCAGGTAATATCAAGACTAACGAATACAATGGTGAACTATGCTATAAGTACTACAGGGTCAGGTCTCAGGGTTCTGGGATGTCTGGGATGGTTTTTGGGAGGCATTGAGTAATGGGCCGGGACTATATACTTAGATCACACATGTGGGGTGTGTGATCAATTGGCATGGGGGGGCTGTGATGCGTGATGGCTGGAAGCAAGTAGTGTGATCCAATGGTTGATGGCGGTTGATTCTGGGGTCCGGGATGCAGGGTTTCCGGGGGGTTGGCTAATAGCAGTGTTAGTAGTTGTGGAGGCAGGGCATGTTGTGGGGTTGATGAAAGAGGGTCTTGGGTGAGGTTCTGAAGCTGTCTTGGGGGACTCCGAAAGGGGGTTGTGACACTGGTCATGTTAAAGAATGGGGCAGAGTTATTCCATGTGTCACTATTGGGTAGCACTGGCACCTTGTATCATATCGCCTGTGTTGCAATTCAAACTGAGTCTGCTTACATCGCAAGTGAAAGTCTCTGTCTGTGGCACCGTCACCTTAGACACTTGAACCATGATGCAATCAGAGATATGGGATGGAAAAACATGGTGAAGGGCCTTACCATCACATCCCCCACCACTTATGACTATATTTGCAAGGGTTGTGCCCTTGGCAAGTTACACCAAATGCCCCTTCCTCAAGTGAGCACTGCCACCTACAAAAGGATGGACCTCGTCATAGTTGATTTCACCAGTCTGATATCTGTTAAAACTTGGACTGGAATGCAATATGCCCTGGTCATCATTGAAGTCAGCTCTTGGTTCATAGTTGGTCAACTGCTGAGACTGAAGAATGAAGCGGGCGCTGCACTATGAGACATTATTACAGTGCTGGAAAGGCAGTCAGGGCTGAGGCTAAAACAAATATGCTCAGACATTGGAACTGAGTTCTTGAAGGAGCTACTCACTAATTTTTGCCATCGCAATGGAGTTCTTCATGAGATAACAGTCCCATATATGTCAGAATAGAATGGAATAGCTGAGAGAGCCATTGCTGTGCTTTTCAAGATGGTATGCTGCATGCTGCACTTAGCTGGAATAGACCTGCACTACTGGGGTGAGGCATTCATATATGCAGTACACATTCGAAGTTGCTCACCCACTCTCGCTCTGAACGGTGTCATGCCACAAGAAGCTTGGACTGGCCAAAAACCTGACATCTTGCACCTACAAATATTTGGGTCCATTGCATATGCCAATATTCCTAAGAAACTTCGAGGAGGGAAACTAGAAGTCACATCAGTTAAGTGCCACATGATTGGTTGGTGGACTGATGAGATGAAGGGCTACAGACTTGAGGACATTGAAACAGGCAAGCTCATTATGGCAAGGGATGTATGCTTTGTAGAAAATGACAGTCCTGGAGACCTAGTGGAGTTTGAGGCATGAGGCAACCCACCATCTGCAGAGGACTTAGCGGCACTAGTACTAGAAGACACCACCAATACTGCCCCCACTCCAGCATCTTTGTCTGCCACCTCAACACCAGCTTCCACTGACATCCCACCATCAGAAGTGCCTCCCATAGTCTCCAAGCCTGCACCAGCTACCACAGCACCCAAACCCTCAAGATGGGCTAACCTACCTCCAAGAGACTACCCCACATGCATTCACCACCAAGTCAAATGTTATGGCATCATAGCAACAACCAATGAGGCATCTGAAGAAGAACACACTCAGCACAAAGCCTACATTGCATTTGAAGAGCATGAGCCAAAGACATACCATGAAGCAGCATCCTCCACTTGCTCAAAGCAGTGGGAGGAGGCAATTGTGACTGAATACAAAACCTTGCAGAAAACTGGCACTTTTGAGTGGGTTTCAATGCTCCCTGAAGGTTGAAGAGCCATTGGAAGTCACATTGTATTCTGCATGAAGTGTGATGGCAATGGGAATATCACCAAATACAAGGCTCAGATTGTTGTGAAAAGCTTCTTGCAAGTCTACAGTCAAGACTTTACTGAAACATTCTCCTTGGTCACAAAATTCACTATCCTGCAGACCCTGCTATCCATTGTTGCCTGCAAGGACTGGGAGCTACATCAAGCTGATGTTGTTGCAGCTCACCTTCATGGAGACCTCAACAAAGAAATATACATGACCATACCAGAGGGTGTAACCATTGAAGGAAAGACTGGTGGCTATCTAAGGTTGAAGAAACTGCTCTATGGGCTGAAACAAGCAGGACAGCAATGGAAAACCAAGCTCGACAAAGTAATGTCAAAGACTGGCTTTGAGAAGAGCCAAGCAGATGACTGCCTCTACATACTAAAGAAGAATGGTGAGATCATTATGCTGGTCTTAGTGTATGTCGATGACATGGTGCTCACCACAAAAAGTATCATGACTCTGTGAAAGTTCAAGAATGAATTATCCACTGAGTTTGAGATATCTGACTTAGGAGAATTGAAATACATTTTAGGCATCCAAGTCAAATGAAACAGGCAGTCATGCACCATTTCACTAAACCAGACAGCATACATCCACCAAATCCTCACACATTTTGGTATGTCCAAGTGTGTGCCTGTGTCCATGCCCTCAGCCGCCAAACATATCCTGTCAACCTCACAGTCACCCAAAAACAAAAACAAACACTCAGAATACTTAAAATTCGTGAACAGTTTGAATTACCTCAAAATTGTCGGTGCATTACTATACACCACTCAAATGCACCCTGACATCCAATATTCTGTTGGAATTATAGCCCAATATGGCAGCAATCCTGGGAAAACTCACCTGGAAGCCACAAAACACATTTTATGGTACCTGAAGGGTACTGCTGACTTCATGTTAGTATTTGGAAGAAGTGGGAGCAAGGAAGTAGACCTCATTGGCTGGACTGATTCCAACTGGGTGCAGGACATCAACTCACGTCGCTCCATTGGCAGCTTCATGTTCAACGTGGCAGGAGGATCTGTGTCATGGTCAGCCAAGAAGCAACCCACAGTCGCACTGTCAACAGTTGAAGCCGAATACATGGCCGCATCAAATGCGACCAAAGAAGCAATCTGGCTTCGAGTCCTTCTCGAGGACCTCAGATACCCCCAACCACGTGTGACAGTAATTCATGCAGACAATCAAGGCTGCATAGCATTGGCACAAAACCCAGTTGCCCATTCACGAGCAAAACACATCAACATTCGTCACCATTTCCTACGTGAATGCATCGAAATGAAAGAAATTAGTCTCTCTTATTGCTCTATGAAGGACATGCTCGCCGACATACTTACAAAAGCCCTGCTGTGCGAAACCTTTGAAAAATTCCGTGATGCACTGGGAGTCATGAGAAGATGAAAACCTCGTCAAGTGGGAGTGACGAAAGCATTCACCTGTATTCCTCAGTCGTCATCTTATCATAGACCTACGGATACTAACACTTACAAATTCATGGAGAATATCGGACCTGATTGCCCACATGGAGTTCAACTTCTCTTGTTGAACTCCAGGTGAGCATCATTCTATTACACTGTCCTTACGTTACTCAATGATACTAACTTCTCTCGTTGAACTCCAGTTCCGCGTGAATACTAACCCGAGATTTCATCGTCGCTTGCCTGCGCTGACCGCGACCTTCCTCGCGCACATCCGAGACGTCCCGACGTTATCGCAGGATGAGGCGGCATTTTCACAACGGCAGATTGTAAACTTGCTACCTTTGACCGTAACATCAACCTACCTATTTTTGTGTCCAGAATCAGCCAATAGGCACAACTCGAAACACTGTTTTTTCTCTTTCCAGTAATCTTAGCAAACAGAAAGCAAGAAAAACCACTCGAGAAAGGAAATCGATGGATATCATGGTCTACATGTGAAGCTCTGGCAAGAATACAAGTTGTGCGAAGACGCGTTGTGGACGAAACGAAGACAAACGCCTGAAACCCCTCCTTCGTGTTTCCTCTCTTGTCATGATGAGTGAACCACCGCTACCATATGTGGAAGGTAGACGTGCTGTATAAGCGCCTTTTGTTGGACAAGCTACAGCGCATGCGAATCAACTGTTTGTGAGAGAGGGATTTGTTACTCTTCAAATGGTATGTATGGTACTTGTAACCCTCACCATACCCTATCCGTATCTAATCAAAGTAATCGCAAGTCCAAAGTGCCGAACCGAGACAATGCATGCAATCGGTACATATGCGGGGTTAAAGGAATGGTCACAGTCTGTATATGCAGCGCCGGTTGAGATTGCAATTGCGACAGGCAATGTACGTCCTGTGGAATACATCTATTCCTTATATGAAATATGAAGTGTGTTGAGTACGCAATGCGGAAGAAGATGGACGCCACCGGTGCTTAAACCTATCCAAAATGGAGAATAGAAATACAAGGGGAAACGTACGCATTGCGAGAAAGTCGATGACTTGGTATAAGCTCAGGACAGGCTAGAAACATGGCAGCGGTCATACTACAAACAGTCAGAATTATAAATGATAATGAAGTTCGAAAAGCACATTGTGACCAATGATGTGAATCGATGAATGACGTCTAGCCTGTGACCATCTGGCGGCTGGGTCACGTGGTATTACGCCCGCAATCCAATCCAAGCCTTTTCATGTCCTCGTCCAACATGAATCACCAATTGTTGGCATTGCCTTGTACAGTAACAATACTAAGCTCTTCTCATTGTTATTGCCCACTGCACGCTCACTACTCTTGCACCTCTCCCTAACCTCTTCGTCCATATTCACGTCGACTTTGAAAATTTTGCTCAGGAACCTCATATAACCCTCCGGTTGCCTTCCGAATCCCAAACGTCCCGCCTCAAATGTCTTTTGTCCAAATCATATTTTCCTCGTCTCAGCGTTTGCCAATCCACGCAAGTTTCTCGTCCACGTCACACACAGTCACCGTTCCTTGGTAAAACGGCTTTTGTGGAGCTCTGGGCACTCCATACGCTTTTGAAAACCGTCGGGGTTAGGCCATGATCACTTACTCGTGTGGTCAGGATTGCTTGATGGGGTGAATAATGCACGGGAGATCAGCCATGATTAGCGTTCTGTGGACGGATCACCGGAAGGACTACGTTACAAGCCTTCAAGCTGAAGGAACTATGCTTCCTACCACAACGTCTCAATCTTGCCAGTACGTCTCGTCTGTTCTTATAGTTGGCTCGTCAATTTACCATTTCTACTTCTACAGACGAACTTCCCGCTCAAAGTGGAAGAAAGAACTCAAGGTGGGATCTGATCGGAAAGTTTGGGACTGTTGACGAGGAGGAGTACCTGTTGAAATCTTTCATGAAGCTCGCTGCTCCCTTTGCTACAATACAGGGTATAATGTTCATGTCTCAGTCGAGGTTTCATTACTGACACAGGAGAGATAAATTAGATGAAGCTTGCAACCTTCTTTCTCATCTCGTGCAATTCACGCCAGAGTGCGGTGAGAAAGGCATGACAATGCAGAAGCACCTCACTGGCTTTGAAGACGAGCTCGAACGCAGTATTGATGAGGACCGGACTAAAGCATTGGAGGAAGTCCACCTGTCGACAGCTGGGCAATGCACATGGAGCACGTGGAAAAGGACAGGCGAGCAAATCCCGTGGACAAGGTGGACACATCATTGTTTGGCATTGGAAATGGGAAAGGTAGAGAAATGGCGAGCACAGAATACAATGGGCCATCACATCCGGCA
>QLON01000946.1:415-64423 GCA_003313675.1 Termitomyces heimii
CAAACCCCCACTAGATACCTCTGCAGGCACCTCCCTCACTGGCTCCACCACTCAATCCTGCTCCTCGACTCCCATCCTCCAGGTGATTTCTCCCAGCAGCCACTCCTGCTCCCAAGAAATGCAGCATGCCCTCCACAGCACCGACATGGAATACTACTCATGGTTGAGGCAGCACGCCTCACACATGGCCATGTCCCAGCAGGACGAGGGGTCCAAGACCTCAAACAAGCAGGGGACCCATTACCAGGTGCAGTGCAAGCACTGCACCGAAATCAGCAAAGAGACCTGAAGTAGGAGACTATTTACCAGGCCATCGCTCACATACCAGGCATGAGCAGGCAGACCCTAGAGCCTTTCCAGGGCCTCCTTAAATTGCTCCTGCGTTACACTTGCCCATGCAACACAACAGCTCTCCGGGACCTCTGAAACGGCCCCTATCACCATCCTAGAATAATGGAAGTGGGAGGCAGACAGTTGAGGGTGGGAAGGGGGTTGCGGACAGGGAGGGGGGACAGTTTTCTACACAAAGATAGGCACAGAGCAACTTGGATGGGGCTCTGGAAGAACACCAAGGCCTACATCAGGAGCAGGCTCTGGGGGCTGGCTGGGACCCACCTCTGGGGCAGGATTATTGCGTTATTCTAGAAAAGGAAGGTCAGTTGTAACAGACAAATGACACAGCAACACTCACGTTGAGCAAGCACAGCCACACACATGTGGTATTGTGCATCCTGGGCCTCCCACATGATCAGGGGGGCCACTTTGTTAGTAGCTGGGGGCATTAGGGAATGCATCAGCATACGCAACATGGTTGAGTTAATAGTAAAATTTTTTTTTTGAATATGTGGCAGATCAGGTGCTGGATCCCATGATTGGACCCCAGACTGAACCACCAGTTATGTGCACCTTGAAGGGTCTCAGCACTGAGGGGGGGGTGATGTTATGACCCCCCTCTAGAGTCCTCCAGGACAGCCTCAGAACCCCACCCAGGATCTTCTTTTGTCAACCCTGCAATACACCCTGCCCCCACAACTACCAATGCCACCATCAACTCACATCACAACTGCCATCAGCCAACCCCCTGGGAATCCTGCATCATGAACCCCAGGATCGACCACCATCAACTGTCAGATCATGCTACCCACTTCTGGCCATCACACATCACAGCCCCCCCTGCGCCAATTGATCATGCACTCCACACATGTGATCCAAGTATACAGTTTCAGCCCATTACTCAATGCCTCCTGGAAACCATCCCAGACACCCCAGAACCCTGAGACCTGACCCCATAGTACTTATAGCATAGTTCACCATTGTATTGGTTAGTCTTGATATTACCTGAATTGTTGCATGCCCTTTTGTTTGACTGGTACGCACTGACTGACACACTTTGACTGGCATGCCAGAATAATCACATGCTCTAAGTTTGGTATGCACTTCACAACTCATAACTTGTTAACTGGGTCTTGTCTTAGAACCTCCAGTTCCAACTCAACCCCTGCCAACTCCCAGCCTCTACAAAACACCCGAAGCCCTGGATCAAGTCTGTTCCCCCAGGACCACCCCCCCTTATCCACATTTTGAACTCTGGAGCCCAAGCCCCAGAGCTCCAGACACCCAAGTATCTGTAGATCAAGTCTGCCTTATAAGAGCATTGCTTTCTCAGAAAGCCCCCAATTCAGCGGAACCTGACAATATGCACAGATTTTGCTAATGGACTCAGGATCTTATGAGTTCATCATGTGCTTTGTTCTATAATGGTCTATGCAACTTTTCTTTTTTGCTCAACTTCTGTGCAACTCAGCACACTCTGCCTGCAACTTGTTGTTGCAGCCAACACTTATATTTATATGCTTCATTTCTTGATTATGCATATAGAAGCCACCTACAGGTCTCCCCCTTTTTGCTTTATATTTTACAACAATTTTCCTGATAAGCTGTCAGAATCAATGATGACCTAGCAATTTACCTGAGTAACACTATGCATCTAGCACAGTGATTTACCTAAGAAGAACCAGATAACCAACTTCCCACCATTTCTGGGACCAGTGACAACAAGCACCACTTTCTAACATCACTAAGACATGACAAGCCATTCATGTATGCTAAGCCATTCACCTTCATTGTTAACAGCCATTGATGATGACTGCACCACCACCACCATCAGCTCATTATCATTGTCATCACTGCATCAATTTAGCACCTTCTAGAAAACTGTCCAGACTTCCCTCAATATCAGTCTAGTGCCAAACTACATCACCTTATATTACATACAGTATCTCTAATTTACTTTGCTAAAATTTTGTTATGCTTAGCATATCATAGCAACTGCATAGTTGTTGAAGAGCATTACTGAATTCTATCCAACTCACTTTTCACTCCACAATTGCTTGACTCTTCCACACAACCTTTGACACATTACTTTCATCACTGATAATACCATAACTACCAACCAACTATGAGGTTGGAGCATTATGTATGTACTGAGAAATATACAAAGTTTTAGGTAATTCTATTGGAAGTCAGAAAAGGTGCTTCCAGCTAATGGGGGCAAGGCCCTTGCAAGAAATCGCAGGGGTCCTAAGATATGTGATCATGAAACCAGGGTGGAAGTGCACTGTGAAAGGGATGGAGGATTAGGAAAGGTTTGGAGGAACAGAGTCTAGAACATACTTTCATTGACAAATCTGTCCGATGCATTAATAAATCTTGCGGCGTCTGTACTCACACATACAGATTATGAATTGACCAGCTACAATTTCTGAACAGTACAAGTAGCAGGCTTCGCGGTTTTGTCTGAAGCATATTGTTTGGTATGTTCTGCAAAAGGCTGAAGTACTGAATTTTCCCATGAGTCTTGTTCGAATCATGTGATGTAAGGCTTGAATTTGATTAACCCCTCTCGACAAAAGCCGCCCATGCGACCCATGATCATTGCTTAGACATGTCCAGTTCCTATCGAAATATCGATCCTATAACTCTTGCATTCCCTCAACCTGTGACAGCTCTTTCGTTTGACCCTGTGTCGGATATCTTATGGGTAGGTTCAAACCTGGGGGATGTTACTGGATATCATGGAACGCGAGGCATTCGTGGCGTGTCCTTCAAGGTAGGAGGCAACCTTGCGGTTAAGAAAATAACCTCTGGAGAAAGCCATGTACGTGCTTTGGGTCTATCGGGCGAGGGTTTTGGTACTTGGGCAAAAGGCGGAATGAACAAGTGGTATTTCCGGTGCGACCAACAGACAATACCCTTCTCACCGGCTCATTCACTTTCGAGGTGTGATAGTCATGTATCGAAGATAACATCCTTCTCAAATACTGCAAATTCCGGCATTGTAGCTGCCTCTACTGCTGAAATGGACTTACTCTACATAAACTCTCTGACGGGAGTTTCCCTTCGACAAATAGCCACGCCTTCCATAATCAGTCATCTACAGGCATCGAATACTTTCCTATTATCGGGGTCTTCGGATGGGTATCTACGCACGCATGACCCTCGTTCCAATTCAAGCAGGTCTGCAGAGAATTACGTCAAAGCTCACAGAGATGGGATTCAAGGACTTGATACAACTGGCAATTTCGCATTCACCATTGGACTGGGAGAAAGGTTGGCCTTTTGGTAGTCTGTCTTGTAACGGCCTCATGTCTATTAGAAAATCTCGACCGTTTCCCGACCCTCTAGTGAAAATATATGACCTAAGAACAATGCGTTCCTTGCCACCGATTGCCTTTTCTTCGGGTCCTGCATTCATAAATGTTCTACCAAAGCGAGCTTCAACGATCATGATTGTTTCAAATCAAGGATTAGTCAACATTGTGGACATTTTGAACCCTGCTGCTACAAGCGAATTCTATCAAGTACATCCGATCGTACAAGTCGCAACTTGGTCTGACTGCTTTCTCCAGCTCGATTTAGCTTCTTATGTTACATCTTGTTCTGTATCTTCGACTGCGGCTTATTTGGCATTTGGCGATGCTGACGGGGCGATCCATATCCTTTCCCAAGCAGAAGGCATGGCCGGTGTTCCGTTCAACGGTTTTGACGGACAACCAGTTGATTGGGCAGACACCCCTGCAGAGTTGGCTGAATTAGATTGGACAGACTCCACGTGAATTCGGTCCTGTTCGAAGAAAGATATAACCCTGATCATTTTAATAGGCCTTTAAACACAATTGGACTGCCTCATTATAACTCGCAGTTATTGTCAGCTTGGACACCACTCTTACAGCCGTCTACTGTTTTCTACCCACCGCCTTCGAAAATACCGGCCCAACTCCTCAGTACAATGAAAATTAAAGACAACGTTGCTTATGCTGCTCTTCCGAGAGAGCTCAGAGGACGTCGAAACGTGGTTAGCGTAGAATCACAAAGAAATAATGGTCGATTTCGAAGTGGAAAGACAATCAAGGTCTTGGTTCAGGCTTTCTATGCTCCGAGTCGATCTGTCTGAATTTACTTCTTCAGACCAAATCTTCTACTCCAGTCTACGAATACGTAGACGGAGAAGTTCCACAAATGTACCGGCAGGTAGAGATCGAGTATTCCAAGTTTGGTGTTGAAGATTTCGATTTTGGGTAGGTAGTCACTCATATTCTCGCAGAGAATTGACCTTTCACAGACGCATTTGAGGTTCTACAACAAAACTGAGTACAGTGGACTAGAGACCCATATTTTCAACTCGTATACGAATTCTCTCTTACAAGTCATGCATTATTGTCTCCCTATACGCAATGTGGCGAAGTCACATGTCATTACAAACTGCACGAGGGAGCATTGCTTACTTTGCGAGTTAGGCTTTGTGGTACGTATGCTGGAGGATGCGAGAGGTACGAACTGTCAGTCGAGCAATTTTTGCAAGACGGTTGGAGTTCTGGCTCTAGGTATCAGTCTTTCTTTACAGCTGTTCATTTGGCAGTCACTTATGTTTGTAAAATAGCTTCAAACTCGATCGAACTCGTGGATTATGGGACGCAGGGCATTCAAGTCGATTATGCCCATAGGATCCAAGTATTCCATCGCTTTTTGATTGAACATTTGAGTTCAGAAGGGAATTCTCTCCCTAAAAACCCCCTTATGCTGAAGACGCTATCTAGCTCATCTAATCCACATCTACTTTCAGCAGCACCCATTACTCAACTGCTTGGCATTGACAGTAAGAACGTCATTACGTGTACAAATTGCGGTGCAGTACGGGAAAAAGATAATATGACCCATCTTGTGGACTTGACGTATCCTCGAAAAGTTAAAAGCGATACTTTTCTTCCATGGCTAATTGCTGACTTATCAATTCAAAATCAGGGACCCTCCAATGAACCTCACCCAGCTACAGACTTTCCTAGTATCTTACGACATTCGATTTTGCGTCAAATCTTACACAAGGCGACTTGTCAACATTGCTCAGCGCCTGCCTCCTTTATATCCCGACGTTCAGTTCCATCTCAGGATTTTCCGCCCATTTTGGCAATCAACGCATGTATTTACAACGAAGAAAACTTGAATTTGTGGCTCGATGTTAGGGGCCAAACGTTTTTACAGCCACGCATCCGACTATTTGGTCAGGCTAATGGTGTGGATGATTCGATCGGTGTTGAATATGTCATCAGAGTTTGTCGGCCCATTTGACTCTACTCTTGACTGAAGAATTTACTACCACCCAAGTCTCTTGTTGTCCAGATACTGAGCAGAGATACGCAATCGCACCTTGTAGCTATAGTCAGAGGTACAAACGTACATTGAGTCGTTTTTACGATCATTGACTCGTCACCTCCAGTTCCTGAGGCAGAAGAACGTACAGATCTGGCCAGTCCTTGGTTCATCTTCAATGATTTCGTGGTTCAGAATATCTCTGAGGAGGAAGCGTTGAGCTTCCCAGACAAGTGGAAGGTTAGTAGACTTGTTTGAAGGACGCAATTAATATGTAGAGTTTCTTGTTTCGAAGGTTCCGGCGATCATTTATTATGAACGGAATGACCTCCCTGAAGTTCTCGATTATAGTGGACTTCCGGACAGTATCGACGAAACCATTCTTTGCCATGATACATCAATATCCCAGTATGGCGTCCTATACTATTATTGATCTAACTATTGAAATAGATTTTTCTAGTAACCGCGATCACCGCCTCATCAAGCATGAAGTCTTGCTACCAGAGGAATTACCTCAGCCAGGAACTCTTATCGCCATTGACGCCGAATTCGTCTCAATGCAACAAGTAAGTACTATTATCCGCCTTGCTTACCAGGATATCGAGACAATTTCTAAGGAAGAAACTGAGTTCCGGTCAGACGGAACGAAGAGAGTTCTTCGACCTGCTCGGTTAAGCCTGGCGCGTGTATCCGTCTTACGTGGAGATGGTCCGAAGCAAGGAATTCCTTTTATTGATGATCATATTCATACAAGTGAAGCTATTGTCGATTATCTGACTGAATTTTCAGGAATAAGATGTAAGCCCTTTCTCATCATCCCACTAAATACTTTGTACTTACTTTGATTGTAGTCGGTGACCTGGATCCTCATCTTTCTCGTCATACATTGACCCCACTTAAACTTGTCTATAAAAAGCTTCGTCTTCTTGTTGATCGCGGATGTGTGTTCATTGGTCATGGGCTTTCGAAGGACTTTCGAATAATCAGTGAGTAGCATTCAGAATACAATCCATTATCTTGTTTTGAAACTGCGATAGATATCTATGTACCTCCGAAGCAGGTCATAGACACAGTTGATCTTTATTTCCTTAAATCACGCCAACGGAGACTGTCACTACGATTCCTTTCATGGTTTGTGCTGCACGAACACATACAAACAGACGCGCATGACTCCATAGAAGATGCGAGGTCTGCGTTAAAACTTTACAAAACTTATAGTGATTTTAAAGAAGCCGGAACCTTTGATGAGAAATTGGATGAGTTGTATGCCGAAGGTCGGCTCTACGTAAGCCAAGTTTGCTATTACCATTGTCATTTTTGACACATTTTGATGTTCAGAACTTCAGGCCACCTCAGCCAATAGACAATAGGGGAGTCTTTGACACAGAACGCGGCACCACCGCAGGATTCTCTATGTCGCCAAGTGGAAGTGTTGCTCATCTAGGAAACCTGCGTGGCTATTCGCCAAATTGGCGGCGCTGATTCTGATCTCTTAATAGTATAGACTAAGGTTCTGCTCAATTTGGCGGGTATTGTAGTACAATCATCAAGGAAGGGAAATTTGGGATTGCGCCTGCAGATTCAGATATCGAAGTCATCATCCAAATCCTTTCTTCGTTGATACTATAACAGACATATATATCAATAAAAGATATCACGTATGTCATTCAGCGCACCAAAATAGTTGACTTCTTGGTTGAACCCCTCCCTTGTACGTCCTCCATCTAAGAGGACAAACTCAATCGGCGTTGTTGAGATTCGGGTGTACGGACGTACCTGTTCAAGTAGCTCTATAAGTTGGTCCTCTGAGAACCTTCCTCGCAGTTGTCCGCTTTGTGCCATTCGTAACAGGATACTTTCAATCTGTTTTGATCGTTCTGGACTCACGAGGGAGATTCGTGATACTGCGACGAGTGATTGCAAGATGAGTCGACATAGCGATCTTGAAAGACTATCGAAGCATACGTCTTTCTCGAGCAGCTGAATCCAATACTGTCATGACCAGGTCCCGTTCCATTTGTTCTTGCGCATGCTTGGATTGTTCATCAGGCAAGCCCTGCGATGCGGTTGGGTCTGATGCAACGTTTTGTAGTTGGCTGCGCCCTTCCATGTATAAACGGTATGAGATGCGAGTTCGTAGACGTGGAAGTAATTATTCGATCACAGCGTCAGATCCTTTCGAATCGGCTCGCGACTCGGTTCAATTAAAAAAAAAATGAAAAAAAAAATCGAAATGGGAAAGAGACACACAAGGGGAAGTCATGTGCACAATATCTCATATCGGGTTGGGTAGTATTATATAGTACTACCCATACATTGGGGTTCCAAAACGCCTTAAAGTTTGTTGGAGCGACGCAGGTCATCATATCACAAACTGGTCGACCCTGATCATAAATATACACTGGCTCAAAAAACTGCTCCAATGTTTGGCCTTCTTGAAAAGATTTACATGATGTGCAACAATTACTTAAGCCAAAAAATTATGAAAATTCACATGACATACACCTGCATCCTGGCTTCATAATGATGTATAGATCATGTGATCTGGACAAGAACTTGCTGATTAATAAATCAAACAAAATATTCAATTATTGGGGCACTTTTTTGACTCACTTTAATTTACTCTAATTTTCATATCTAGTACTTAGTATGGCCTCCATTTGCCTTTATAACTGCTTTGATTCTTTTAAGCATGCTTTCTATGGGGCTTTGGCATATCTTTAGTGGTATTTCATTTCACTCTTTGACTACTCTCTCCCACAACTCATGCACTCCGTTAGAGGGTACCTCATACTCTAAAAATTTGTGCTTGATGTAAACCCAAAGATGTTTAATGGAATTGAGGTTAGGAGATTGGGCAGGCCAGGATATCACAATGATGTTGTTATCAGAAAAACAGGTTGTTGCCTGTTGAGAGGTGTGTTTTGAGTCATTGTCCTGCTGAAAATATTGTTCTTTCTCTTCCATTTCCAACTTCTTAAAGTTTTCTACCACTTCCTCATCCTCCCTTATCCAAACATCACAATACTGTGTAGCATTCATCTTTTCTTAACTTCTATAAGCTTCTCCACTTCATTCTGACTCATGCAGCTCCATATCATTAAATTGTTTCTTTCTTCATGCTTGACAGTTGGCATAGTAGTGTGATCAAATAGTGGTTCTCCTGTAATTTTCTACACATATACCTTCCCATCTGATCTAATCCAATTGATTTTTATCTCATCACTCTACAAAACCCTCTTTTAATCCTTCACTGTCTAGTTTTTATAATACTGAGCAGCCTTGAGCATAGAAACTTTTTTCTTTGTTGCTAAGCAAAAATCTGCTTCTTTTAATGCATTTCTGACTGTTTAAGAATTAACAGGATTAGAAATGACAGAATTAATGAATTGTGTGGCTTGAATAGCATTATCTAGCTTTCCATTAGTAATTTAACAAATTATAAACTGTTTATCATGTGCTATAAGCTTGAAAGAATGGCTTACAAGATGATTCCCTTTGTTTCTCTCCAGTTTTTTGCTGATTTTCCCTACAATGCCCTTTTCCAGGCTAGTTTTTGCTTGGATTTGACACTGAAAATACCTCTCGTTCAGGAAAGAAGTAAAAAAAGAGCAATTGGCAGCAGAAATAGATTATATAATGGTAGTAGAATGTCAAAAAGGTGATTGATTAAAGTTGAACATGTCAAATTAGCACAAACAAGGTTATATGACATTGTTTATACTTTTCACAAGATGTCTCCATCTTCTACTGCTTAAAAGTGTTGAAAAAATATAAAAATTAAAGTGGGTCAAAAAACTATCCCAATGATTAAATATTTTGTATGATTTATTAATCAGCAAGTTCTTATCTAAATTACATAATTCATACATCATTATGAAATTAGGATGCAAGTGTATATTATGTAAATTTTTATGATTTATGGCTTAGGTAATTATTGCACACCATATAAATCTTTTTTAAAAGGACAAACATTGAGGCAGTTTTTTTTAGCCAGTGTATAGATCTGACCATCAGATACAAGACTCTTAGTTTGTTATGTGATTGAGAGTAAGTATACCTATCTGCATCAGTTTGCATCACATATACATCATACTCATTATATATTTAGACTATAAATTGGCAATTATACTTGTAGATAAATTTATTTCTTGTTACATAAGCTTAGTTGGATTCCACCAGGTTATGGGCTGCTGCTGAGCAAAAGTTACATTAAAAATGTCACTATTGCTTGTTGGAGCTAAAGAACTCTTTTTTTTGAGGATTGTGATAATACATGCACTGCTTATCCCCAATTGCCTTAATCCATGATGAGTTCCAGGCCAGGCTTATTAGTATTTGGCTTTATTTGATAATAGTTCCCTTAGCAACTAATTAAATAGCCACTGCTGCAAGTTTCAAGGTTATGAGGCAAGTCATGTCTCCAGTCATGCTAATTGGTGATAACTAATGGATTTTAACAGCTACTAATACTCAAAAAACCCTAGAGATTAATTGTAAATTGATATTTAGTGTTATTATTTGCAATTGGGATTTTGAGCATTGATAAGAGAACTAGTTGCAATGATGAATTTGCCATTGACATAGAATAAGATGATGGGAGTTAAGCAATCACATTTAATCTTAACATGGAGGACAAAGGAATAAGAAGCAAAATACTGTGACAGGTATGAAGCCTTTAGCACCATCTTTTTAAACCACTCTTTATAGCACATAACCTATCAAAGATAGACAACTTCTAGAGACATAAAAAACAACTGATTTTGGAAAGAAGAACTTTATTCCTGCAAACTGAATAGAAAAAAATGAGAAGTGACATTGGCAGATTAGTAATGCACTTTATCATATGCAGCATAATAGAGCAGAAGCAATTGATGAGATGGCAAGAAATATATGGATTGAAGAAAGAAGAAGAATAATTGGAGAAAAGTCAATAAGGCATGAGAAATATATTTTTGGAGAGTACTAAGTAGGCAGTAAGTAATGCCATTATTCTTAAAACTTAGTAATTATAAATTTTGGAAATAATGGACTAATAATTTGAATAGTTGTCAAGTATGGTAGTAGAGCACTAACATATGGTAGTAATCTCAAATAATTCTATAATATAAAAACCTAGCATATAGATAGATAGTAATAGTAAAAAAAACAACAAAGTTATTTATAAAACTAAGAAGCTCAGTATTAATGCTAAGACAATTTGAGCTCACTGCATGCTTTATTTCACAATGCTCTATGCAATGCTTCTTTCATTTTGCTTGATTTTTGTTCTTTACTATAGCTTCCACTTACAGCTTGTAGTTGTGACTGGCATTATATTTTTACACTTTGTTTCTTGATTATGCTCATTGAAACTAATTATGTATCTCATCATCATTCATTTTATATTTATTGATCTTGTCAATGAGCCATTAAAATCATTACTGACTTAGTGACTTATCTAAGCAACATTATGATCTAGTGCAGCAACTTACTCCAGCAACATTAGATAACTAACTCTCTACCATCTTAAATATACTATTTAACACACACTGCTATTCAAACAGTACTGAAATGTGCTAAGCTCACTCTTTGCTGTAACTACCAACAACTATACTACTACTATACTATCAGCCTAATATCACCAACATCACCATATCAAATTAAGGCATTTATTAAAAACCTGTTCAGACTTCTCTCAAATTATAGCACTTAACTATTTCTATATTAGTTATAGTAGCTCTAAAGTGCTTTGCTAGAGTTCCATTATGCTTAGTGTATTATAGCAACTGCATAGTTATTTCAGGGTTTTATTAAGCCACATACAATCTAGTTTTCTTTTGATAATTATCTTATACATGCATATATTGCTAGGCATTATACTTTATTAGCATATATATATTATTTGCTTCTATCTTAGAGAAACCAAAGTAAACTATTTTTAAATAGTCTTCTTCAAACTTGAGGAACTATATCTCAAAGCTTTGATGCTAGTACAACTTAGCTTTCAGACTAGTCAAATATATTACTATTAGACTAAGTTTAGCCTCAACTCTTAAAGTACACAGTTTCTATCAGCACTTTCTAAGAATATAGTTATTATGCCTCCCTAATTTCTTTCAATTATTTTTCTTCTTTCCTTAACCCATATATTTCACTCCATCCCATTGATTGCTTTTGCTTTATTATGCTGTATATAATAGATTGTGTTATTAATCTGCCAATGTCATTTTTCATTTTTTTCTGTTTAGTTCATGAAAATTAAGTTTTCCTGCCTAAACCAGTTACTATTCTGTGGTGCTAGAAGTTGCCTCTTTTTGGTAGATCATGTGCCACATTGGATGATCCAAAAAAGTGGTGCTAAAGGTCTTGCACATGTTACAATATCTTGCTTCTTGTCTTTTTATCTTCTGTATTCAGATTAGCTCAGTAGCAATCAATGCTTGTCAATTTTCTTTTTCTGCACTAATGTCAGGCTTATAAAAGCTTCTAGTTGCTTGGGTTCCCACAAATTATGGTTGAGTAAATGTGTCAAAATTAAATGTAATTGCTAAACTCCTATTATTCTATTTTATATCAATGGCAAACTCATTAAAAGTTTGAGAAATTCAAAGGATTGATGTCAGGGTACCTTGATATGATGACAGGTGTTGTAGAATCATATATACTAAACAAGGTCTATCTTAACTTCAGGCCAAAGAAACATTTGATTAATAAGTTGGAGTGTCTTTCTGATACTAGGGTAACCATGCAACTTGTGGTTATGATTCTGTCACAGTATGTGAAGGTGAAGTTTGCCATAGTCTGGAATATAAATGAGTTCATTCTGGAATAAGAGCTTCTAGTCAGAAAAAAGGAGAAGATGTACTATTTGCAGATTTCTTTAAAGTACTCTAAGAGTTATATTTGTAGAAGTATGGATTAGTTAGAGCATTCTAAATTTGGTTTAGAAAACCCTCTTTGTCAAATAGTAGTACTGAGTTCAATTGCTTGAGAGGAATCACTATGCAGTGGTTGAAGGCATTTTGATTTGCTTTAAAGAACTTCACTAGGTATATATAATGGCTTAAAAAACTATTTCAATATTTTATACTTTTTAAAAAATGACATTGGCATGAAAGATGAGAAGTAACTAAAACTCTGATTAAATTATGTAAAATACTATAGCATTGTAGCTACAAAATGGACTTAGGCTTATATAATTAAGATCAAAATTGATGGAGCAATAGCCATTTTAATTTTTCAGGTTTATTTTTGTTTCAGTCAAAGGAGTAAGTTGCATGTGGAAATACAAACAGAGTCATTTGACCATGTTTGGATATATTTGGAAGTGATTCAAGTTGGTTAATCCACATCTTATTCTTCAACCACCATTATGAAATCTATTCCTCATGCATAATGCTCTATTGTTGCTTTTCTTCTTGCTTAAAAGTATTCTTTGTGTCAAATTGGGGCTCAAACTGACTAGAGAAGTCTACTACTGGGAGGATTAGTAGAGAGTTGGAAATGAATAAGGAAAACCATTCTGGAGGCATAGATATTATCATTAATAAGATTTTAATCTTTGTACTGCTTGATATATTGCAGTTTATGCTAAAGATCATCACAAATAGAATGCTTGAATTCATTTCATAGAGCTTTAAGAGTAGTAGGAGTATAATGGAGTAGAATGGTGTAAAAGAGCTGTCTAAAAGCTGATTCTGATTGGATTGGAGCAGCTTTATCAAAACATTGCCTTTATTCTGCATCATTTTTTAAAAGACCAAGAGCTTTGCATGCATCCTTATAAGTTGAATAAGTATGGCCATTAATTAATCTTAGATTAACCCATGATGTTGCATTGATTATAACTATTAAGAGCATCCTAAGATAAAACCTCTCTCTTTGCCTTAGTGAAGCAAAATATATTTGTTTAATAGTTATTCTTTGCTGCCTTTTTTCTAAGTCTTTTTTAATAAATTATAAACATACTTGGTTAGAAAATTCTGATAAGTAGTGTTATTATTGGAGAATTTAGCATTGACTTCAAATCAAGCTATGAGTGCAGTTTTGTTCAAATTAGCTCTAGCAGCCTTTATCTCCATAGATTCATTATCTTCAAAGTAAATTTCACATTGGCCTTTCAAGTGGATAAGTAATCTGTAGACTGCAGGGAATTTTGCATGCATGTTGAATTTAAAAATGTGCTAGCAAGATGCTGGTGTTAAAATATATCTAGCATCCAAGTGTTTCTGAATGTCTTAGACTTTGGGAGTGATCATACACTAGAGGAAATTGGGCTTTAATGTAATTAGGCAGTAAGATGATTGCATGGAAGTTGAGAGCTATAGAGTAATTATGTGGAGTGGCATTTGCATAGTGTTAGGAGTGATCTAACTCTATTGAAGAAGCTGAGCATTATTGGATTGTTAAAATGTGGTGACTATGGGAAATTATCTGAATAGTGATTAATATCAGAATAAGTGAAAGCAATCAATCCTGTGATGAAATTGTTATAGCAGATCAAAGTATCTAGCAACTATATTGTTTCTCCAGAATCTAAATTTTTTCCAGCATTAATATTCAATAACCAAGCTGCATGAGTTATATTATTAAGAGTCTGATCTAATTTTATATTTTGAACTAAATAATGGATTTGAATATGATTCCAAAGTCTACTTCTCTTGAATAAAGCAGTAATCATTTGCTGTCTAAGTTTCTATTAAATAACTAAAAGAGTTTATTAAAAATCTCCTCTAAAAACTATAATCACTCCACTAAAAGAAATGTTTTTATTTAGAATATCTTTAAAATTACAATCTATAGCATTAATGACATTTTTATGCTGCATTAAAACTTCATTTCAAATGACTACTTTAGTATGAAGCAGCAATTGAGATAAATGTGTTCCTCTTTTAATGTTGACAATAGATATATCCAATGCAAAAATAAAAATTTTGAATTTAAAATAAGCAATTTTACCACATTCTAGTAATAAGGCAGCAATCTATAATATATATGACAACTCCTAGAAATTTGATGTGCTAACTAAAAACCACTAAGCTGAGTCAGCACTAATTAAGAACCTTCCTTTAAAGGATATAATGACCATCACTTGCATTTTAGTTAAAAAAGCTGTATTTACTTCATTTTTACACATGCAATAGCCAAAAAATTATATAATTAACATTTTAAATACTTATACTATTGTTTGATGATGTGTGGCAGGTGTCTAAGGATCTGGAGGTATAAGGAAGGCTAAATGCAAATTAGTAAACACTGTTTTTCATGCCTTGAATGTTTCTTGACCAAATAAGACCAAATATTGTGGGTTTTCAATTATGTGAAAAGAAATCACACAATAATGTATATATTGGTCTATCTATTGGTTAATTAATGTTAACAAACATTGAATTCAGCTTATTAGTAAAACTTTAACTATATTAGACTATTAATATACTGAATATCTCATTATGTAAGTGACTTTTACATGTTTTTTAAGCAATAAATTGCTTAAAAGATAATATTATATTTCAGGCAATCTTCAACTACTTCTTCTAACAGAAATCCACTCATTACTCCTGAGAGTCAGAGGCAACAAGCTAAAATTTAAAGTAGACTTCAACAGTTACAAATAACTAATCCTGATAATCATCATGCAAATAGAAATATTAAAACCCATTCTGTGGTTGTGCACCTCTTCACTTTAAAATTAGGGATATAAGATCTGAGGATATTGAATTTGGGAGTATTAGATCTGAGATTAATAATTAGACTAGATAATCTGCTGATGATGATGATTCTTTTGCTATGGCTATTCCTAAAATAGTTTTGCCTGCTGAAGGTATTAAACTTGGGGGTATGAAATCTGAGGTTAATAATCAGACTAGACAGTCTGCTATTACTAATAATCTATTTGCTATAGCTATTCCTAAAACTGTTTTGCCTGAAGGATGGGATGCTCCTGCTATTAGTCAATTAACTATAATCATTTCTAAAACTCATTTGCCTAAAGGATGGGATGCTCCTTTACAAAGCCCTATGCCTAAAATGGTACCACCACTTGCTCCTGCATTAAAAAGAGTTAGAAATGCTTTTCTACACAATTCCATTCCATCTCTACCTGCTTTTAGTACTAGAGAAAATATTGCTCAAAGAGAAATATTCACAAATTACTAAATTAGACAGAAGCAAGCATTAGTAGCATTACAAGAGCAGCATAGGCTAAGATATACTACTATTGCTGAAGAGCATGCAAGGCAACAGGAATTAACCATTTTGCATGAGCAACAAAGGCTTAGGCATGAAGAACTGGAAAGGCAGCAAGAGTAGTAAAGGCAGCAAAGACTGAGATATAAAGAGCAGGAAAGACACTAATAGCAGGAAAGAGAACAGCAAGCACTAGCTACTTTGCATCAAGAAATGCAGAAAAGAGAAAGACAAGAAGAGGTATTTAGATCAGAAGTGAGGCTAATCTAATTTTAAAAGCTGCTTTAATTGACAAAAGTTAATAGTATATAGATTTCAACTCTGAATATAGACTTTTGAATGAAGCTATGACTCAAAGGATTTTTCAAGGCTGGGAACAGCAACATGCAGCTGATTTGGAAGAGGACTTTAATGGCTTAGGTCTTCAAAATGATTTAGAATATATTAATGCAGCCTTTAATGAATTGATGCAACATTCTTTAAAGTATTTAGATTAACCTATAGACAATGTATATGATACTGGGCAGCAAAATCTACCATTAGAACCACTTCCTACTATATATATACTAGCAGATCATTCTCCTCTTCATCCTTCTATTATTTCACAAACTGTACAAGAACCTGAAAATGCCCTTCTAAAAACAAGGCAACCTTATTTGACCAAGCCTCCACCACTTTATCTTAGCTCTATGAATGTTATATATCAACACTGTCAAGCTTTAGACTTTAATGCTAAAAGTTCATCAAGTCTACTAAATGGCATCTGAAGTTTGGCATGTGCTGCTTGCAAGGCCAAGTTGATTTACTAACTAGCAGATGCTCCACTAGAGCTACTTAGCCTGCTATATAGCTATTACCCCTTTTCCAATGCTTTTAAAGCATTTATTCATCAATACAATGCAGCTTTTGCATTGACTTCTTTAGAAGTCAAGATTGATCATGCTATTATCAATGCTCCTGAACCACACAGCTTTAGAATCAATGAAAAACTTCATTATCTTATAGGTGCTTTGCTTTTAATTGAAGGAGAGCAACTAAAATATGCATAATTCTACTTCTATAATTATAACTAGCAATTAGCTTTTTATCAACAAGATAATCCTAGATTGGATCCTGAAACAATGGCATCTTTACAAAATATATTTCATAGAGTCAATTCCTTTATTGGCTATACAAGTAAGCTAAGTAGATTATAGGAGAAGTGCTAGAGAATTAATTATAAAAACTTTCTATTAAACTTCAAGCTGGTTTGAAGATTATCAATGATATAATCCACTTAATGAATAAGAAGGTATTGCTGCTATCATTTCTGAAGATGGATTTAAAGAAAGATCAAATCACCATAATATAGTCTTGCACTTGCATGGAAGTCAATTGCAGTATATCAGCCACTTACATCTATAATACACTTCTTTACACTACATTATCATCTTTCCAACTGGAGAATCTAGATTTCACACTGATATTCAATCTCAGTTTGGATTAAAAAACCAGCAAAGAACTGTCAATGTTATATAAACTGCATATTATGCATATAAGCTTCAGCAAAGAGCTTTGGAAGCTAATGCTGCTTTGCTTTGGAGTGGCAAATTATTTCAGCAATATGTTGTAGATGCATGGGCTTCAACTGAATAGAACAAGCTTAACTGAATTAGGCATATTTAAAAGAAGATTAGGGCTGAAGTTTACTAGGGAGTAGTTGATGTTGCAGCTGAAAATAAAGAGTTACTTCAGCAAGACCATTATATTATTCTTCCTGCTTCTTATACTGGAAGTGAACAACATATGCAGCAGTTATTCCAAAACTCTATAACTATTTGCAGGCATTTTCAAAAATCATATTTCTTTATAACAATGACTGCTAATTTAAAATGGCCTGAAATTGAAGAAGCTCTTTTGAAGAAACCTGCAATCAATGAGAAAAAACAAACTGCTTCTGACTGGCCTGAAATTGTTGCTAGATTATTTAAACTTAGAAAAAATGCTCTTCTGAAAAACTTTAAAGATGATATCTTTGAAAAGTATATTGCTTATGTTCACACTATTGAATTCCAAAAGAGGAGACTTCCACATATGCATATCTTAATATTCTTTCATCATGATGATAACATCAGAGATGCAGCTCATGTGGATACTATTGTCTTTGCTCAAATTCCTGATCTAGTTACTCAGCCTCAACTGTATCAAGTATCAGATACATTCTCCCACAAATTCACCCCACTTCTGAATCACCGGTCGAACAATTTTCTCCCATTCTTGTCCTCTGAGTTTCCCTTTAAACTTTTGAAAGTAAAAGATCTCCTTATGGTGACTTCTGCAGTCAGGACAAGGTACATGCTGGCCAGTCGACCCCTTCGCTGACAGAACCGAGTCACATATTAGTGGACTGACTTCAGGCCAACTGGGTATGAGGTAGATGGCAGAAGCGGCAAGATCAGCCAATTCAAGATGTATCAATCTCTCTTTGCAAGAACAAGACTTAGTAATGTGTATGGTATTGAGAAGTCCTTTACCTGTACGATGGCACCAAGGACCTGCCTCTCCTGCTCTCAGTCGTCCTTTCATTAAACTGCTAGTTCCACCGTCATCAGATTCAACTGCTCCAGGATAATATCCTCTGAGCACTTGTTCTCTAGACCCACATTGCTTCTCCCATTGATCGACGCGCTTAACTAGGTTTATTGCTCTGCCCACTTTGAGTTTGAAACGTTCCGTTTCACCTGGATCTGAATCATTGGGCATATTAAGTTTCAAGAGATTACCGAAAAATGCACACGGCTGCACGAAATATCACCTCGTATTTCAAATGCGTAGATATATCCTGGAACATCAGAGGGAGACAAAGCTTTCTCCATTTCAACGCGTAATAGAACTTGAGTCTCAAATTGGAGGTAAGATGGGATCCAATCTACTGAAATTGCTGAATAAGGAACACGACATTAACAAATCTGTTCACCTGCAAAGTTTACCCATGCACCATTCTTCCTACTATAAAACCCACTTGGCTTCATTAGTTCTTTCAGGTGTTGATAGCAATAAACGTCATTCTCCAACTTGTCATAAGACCATTTACGTTGCATTTGGTTTGTACACAGCTTTACTTGACGTGCGCATCGCTTTCCGACCTTGGTGATTCCAGCGCATTGCTGTCGTTCAGGCGTTGCAGAACTCTTGTTCTGGACATTGGTTGAAAGAGATGTCACTTGCGTACGGTTAACAGAATTTCTGGCAGAAGCGGAATCCTTTGATTCATCCAATACAGGAGCCAAGACAGGAACTGTTGATGCAGCCACGAAGATAGGCCGTCTTCTTGTAATTTTCTTTGAGGTCTCGAAGCTGGGTTCCGATGTAGGGCTGACGTAGGTCCCCTCAGGTTTAAGAGCCATCTGCATGGTTAAAGATTGGACGACTGGGTTTCCGTTAAGTGGTGAGTGAATGTAAGGAGTCGGCATGAAAGCTGGTACAAGTGGTGGACTATTGGTAACAAACAAAACTGGATTAAAGCCGCCCACAAATTTGTTTGGGTGGCTAGTGCGAGAGTCTGAAACGCTCAGCTCATCAAACGCACAAGATAACTCGGGAAGAGAGCTGTTGTTTGCTTCTTTAAATAAGGCTCTGCTATGCTCTCTACTCTGTGATCAAAGTCAGAGCACATAGAGACAGCCCAGAGACAAAGACAGACATTGTTAATATGATAGAGGCGTTCAGTTTCATCCTTGGTCGACATGATAGTGAGGATTGAAGGAACCAGGCGTGAACTTTACTGTGGTAAACTATTCCTGTACGCTTATGTAATCGATCCCAGGACTTCAAAAACTCGTAAACAAACTTAACTCCTTTCACACACATAATATTCAGGCCTAGAGTGAGTTCGTCTTGAACATTTTTTTAAATGATGAAATGCACTGGGCTCTGATATTGATTGATGCCACGCACTACGCTTTACAGCGGCGGCCTAGAAACCCGTTAACTGATCACGCTTTTTTCTTTCCTTGATTTCATTTGTCCCGTACTGATATACTCTTTCAAAAATCAGGCAATGGTGAAACATGTCGATTCTATTCATCTAGCAACCGTTCTAGAGGACATGTCTGCGAGTATGTCTTCTGTCCGACAGTGTATTCATTCTTTTCAGCAAAGGTCCGCATACTTCTTGTATCAGTGCATTAATCCTCACATTTTTTCTCACCAGTAGTCCTTCAGATTTCAAAGATGGAATTTCCCTCCTTTCATTGAAACATCAGACCTTCATTTCTTACTTAAATTCATTGGTGCTCCTTTCTTCGCGTCGTGCAACTGGCCATCTCCTCAACACGCGAACTCGCTTTGAGCTGCTTTTTAGCGCTTTAGAAAGGCCTTGTCGTAACAATGGACTTGGAGATCTTGTGGATGCAACGGTCGAGGGACGGGTTGTTCTCGAGAAAATCCGCCTTCTCGAGACGAAAATGCGTTATCAGATAGAAAAACTTGTTAGGGTCGCGGAGGAATCAGAAAACCCGGTCGATCTCGTTGAAGGTAATTTTGAAATTTTTACATCTGTCTTTCAGATCTGATTCGTTGACAGATCCCTTGGCGTATCGCCCTAACCCACGTAATCTCTTGACCTATGATGAAGTCGAGGACACTACCGACGAATATGCACACAATGATTTAACTCTCCAGGAAAAAAATATCTCTGATGCTAATGCAATCTATCGTCCCCCACGTGTTGCCCCCGCTCCCTACACCGATAAATCAAAGTCAAAGAAGAGGAAGGGGCATATGCTTGTCCCTTCGGCTCTTGCTTCATTGTCATCAGAAGCTTCGCGTCCCCATGTTGAGTCAACCTCCGGTTTGGGTTCCGCACCTTCTCTAGCCTCTGGCAGGGCTGCATATTTGAAACGACTCAACGAGTTTGAAGAGGATAATTTCTCCAGAGTAGTGATGAAAAAAAGTGATTCTAAAAGACGTGATCGGGATGAGGCAGACCTTGCGTTAGGTGGCAATTTAACTGGCGGTGGTAAGTATCGCCGGAGAGCAGGAGGACTCGAAGATGAGTTCGGTGATGTTTTGAGAAGCGTTGAAAGAGTTAGCTTTGGCGGTTTCAGTGGTGACGGCTACGATGATCTGAGGCAACAATCAAAAAAGGCTCATTTCCTTCAGCGAAGTCGGCAAGAAGGCAGCCAGAAGCGGACTCGTGCAGGAGAGGAAGAAGTATCTGAACATGCGAGAAAAAGAAGTAGATTTGAGGTCGAAGCAAAGAATATGAAGAAGAAGCTTGGAAGAAATTGAATGAGGGGGGAATATTTACTTCGAGTAGCAGTTTGCATAATTGTTCTTATGGCATTGTGTGAGATAAGATAAAGATTAACGCCTAAAGTGGGGTTTGTCCTGTGGGTTAAGTTCAATGGCCTCTGCGGCATCATGGAAGTATAAGAGGGCTAATCGGGCTGCATCCCGGTCCATATATTTATACATTGTGCAAGGTCAACGTTAGGGCTCCAGAAGTAGTACGAAACATAGCAATTATGAGTAAAAATGCGGGGAAATGATGAGTAACAAGCTTAGGTATACGACAACTCTAACTAGGACTTTAATGTGACAATCTCGTCCAAAACGAGAATGCCAGAGCAAAACTTGTGTCCTGTACGATATCGAGGGCCAATCGTGCAAATCGGGTCCCAACTTTCATTGAGATGATGTAGTAGCAGATTTCTATCAAGCAACAACAGGGTCCACTGCAAGAAGAAATTAGACGCAGCGCCATTATAGTGTACTTATCAGACGTGTGGACGATTTTTGACGCGTCTCGTCCAATAACTTCTGATACACGCGTTTTTTGGTATATCTGACTGAACCACCCATTTTGTGATTACGAAATAGCTACAACACCGAGATCCGCTGATTTTTCCTTATGTCGTTCGCGGAAGACGTCCGCCGAGACGCAAGAACTTTCTACCTTAACAAATCATCGTGAAAACCGGCTTAGAAAGGCTCCCTTGGGACACCGGTTCAGGGAAGTCCAGTGATAAGGGTGACATTAGAAGGAGTCGAAGGTGACGATGAAGATTATGAATGGTCAGACCTATCAAGCCTCTACACGTGAGAATTCTCGAGTTTCTTCACGTTAATAGCAAGCACGAAAGATGCTATAATTTTTGGCACGATCAAGTGGTCTGTTCACGATCGCGATAACCCAAGTAATTGGTTTTGAAGATTATGATGTATATAGATAAGGACAGGTTGCTGAGGCAACAAATTCTAAGACATTCAGCGTCACCATTGATTACAATGCTCCATACCAGATTTTATCAAGTGACTTACTTGATAGGCAACTTCAAGAGAGAACGTGCTGAAAGCTGAAAGTCTTATTGCCATGAGATAAAATCGAACATTCCAGCCCTTCAAGCCTTCATTAATAACGACATCCTGAAGAGCGGCGAGGTTTATGAAGCGTCGTGATGAGAAAAGTCGGAGTCCAGGCAGTCCCCAATGAGTCTCTAGTTGGATGCCGTGTGTTGGAATGACAATCACAGATTCTGAGCCAAAATAATCAATCTCGAACTTCAACGCGTCGGGGCTAAGCATGTTTCGTACCATAAAGAACTTGGCAGCATCTGAAACACAATAAAACGAAGAGTAGCACGATAATCCCCAACAAAATTGGGATAGTACGGAACTGAAGCCCCCAGTCAAGTTTAAACAAGTTTTTGTGTAAGACCATCAGTCCGCACCTTCCAGTAGACAAAAGCATTGAACAAAACCATCATCACATCCTCCAGATTACCAAGGGCGGAGCCGATCACCTTGACGCCCCTGCCATCTCGCGATAAGTGCCAATTCTCTATTCGATACTCGGAGTAACCGTTAATATTGTATACAGAGAACTGAGGATATGTCTCGGGGAACGGACGCTGCCTTGACATCTAAAATCGAAGATGAAGACAGCCTTCGGATTCGGCCCCTGACACAAGTTTTCGTTGATGGTCACTGTTGGAGCAGTTTCCCGCGCTGATCGGCAGCCCAGGATAAAAAGTTGATCGTTCTCACTGGTTCGCCGTGTCGTGCAATTCCGACGTGTCCCATTTTAGGCAAAACGGCACATTTATATCCTTAGTTTTTCTAACATTTTTACACACGCGTAGCGTTTTTTGATGATGTCGACGCCTAACGCTCGCTGCGATGGCTTGTTTCTATTGGTCAAGTCATTCTGCATGTTTCAGTGGCCTCAATTGTCGATAATTGTGTCCGGCGAGGCGCGGTATACCTCAATAATAACCTTCGGCTGTAATTTTCGCGTCTTGAGATCTAAGGCTTGACTAGTGACTCATTGACAAATAGACCTGCAGTACTTCAGTTCCTACGAGGGCGAGTGCAATTTTAAAAATCTGAAATCGCTCATGTTGATACACAAACAAGCTCGCAATTACGTTGGCCTGTTGTCAAACATATATCTCGACCTTCCGGGTATCAATCCTGCCGCATTATTCTGGTCCCAAACCTTGATCAGTGACTCTAAAAACGTTCGAAATGCCATGTTCATCGTTGTCTGCCTGTCCGTGAGAGTCGCCTCGGTGTTCCAAAATTCAGCCAAGCCCTACATTGAGACCCTCTATTGTGATTTCTGCCATCTATGTACTAGACCTTGATCATACAAACGATTCCTAGTCCATCCACACATCTTCCACAGACTTGGATGTCTTACTGTCTATTGATATAGCATTGCATGCATCACCCGCAACGGTATTACTCGCTGATTTGATTCTGTACGAAGTGGAATATAACAAGAAGACAGTGCGATCGGCTGTCCAGATATCTCACTTGTTTTCCATTGGACGGTACGTGAGGTCTGCGTAAACTTGAAAATCATTTTACTCATGTCAGTCCATGTCCTTTTTCTGATTGATATTACGCTTGAAATCGACTCGCCACTTATGTGAGGTTAGTTGGGTATACTTTTGGCCATAAATTGTTTTCATAAACGATTTTAAGCCAGTGAGCGCGACTACGTTATTTTCTTCATTCGCTAAACCCTGGCGGACGTTAGTCTGCTGTCAAGTTCGACATAAATGCGAGCTCCAACGGTAGGGAGCGTTTTTGGAGGCCTCTGCGTAACAAGCACACACTCATCATGCACCGCTAGGCGCTCTTTGATCCATTCATGCAAGACTCAAGGCTGTTGCCGGGCCAGTTCCATTGTTTTGGCAAATATATTCGGGCACAAGGCGTCTTTTAGCAAGCCTGTCGTCGTACATGTGAACGCGTAGTCAGTCTCTCACCACCCAAATATTCTAATTCGTCGACTTGCAGAGCAGCGCTGTTCTCTCACCGCCCCGTCATAATCGAATAGCGTTACTTCAACGTATGACTCTCACCCTTTTCCACTTGATGAGTTATGTGACGCATCTCTCAACATAGTATCAGAAGGTCCTGCGGTAAGAGTTCGTTCATTCACGCAAGTTCGATACTTCAGTAAGACGAACGCATGCAATATGCGTACGAGGGTTCACTCATTGTATAATTGGATATTGATTTTATTCCTTTTACCTACCTTCCCTCCTCTACCTTCTCACTAATTGAAATACTATGTTACATCCTGTATTTCTGCTATTAGTATATGGAATCCGTTGTTAATGACGCTCATATTGAAATACTTACTAAACACATGTAGCTAGTAGTATACTTAGCCATCACCGTCGCTTCACGAAAAAGATAAAAGGGCCGCCCTTACGGCCGATGCGCACTAAAAAACGAACATTCCATTTAAACAGGATCATACGAGAAACGGGCAGAGGCTGGAGATCATTGGTTAATTCAGAATCGATGACCATTGATTGGATTTGACGGAGATCTGATGGATGCTGGAAAGTCTAGAGATACCCATGCCAGTGTCTCCACAATATTAGGGTGCCAAGAACTGCGGCAGCCGAAGTCACAGTGGTCACCCAGAATGTTATATGCCAGCAAACAGAACCTTCACATATGTCTAACCCGTCAGAATTCGCTGCTGAGATGAAAGCATACAAGTAAGAAAAAATTGGGGTACCAACGAAAGGAGCGTAGGTTAGAATGCCAAAATTACGGCCAAGATCGGCTGTTCCCCAGCCTGAGGAAACAATGCTTGGTCTGCATAAGATTTAGCCATCATTCGCTATTCAGTCAGTTACCATACTCACAGGACCGTAAACACGGCACCATAATTTATGCCAGTACAAATACTATTGTTTACTTATTAGCTACAAGAGTAGGCTCTGATATAAATCCGCTTAACACACCTTAATACCCATACTGCCTGCCGGGATTTGGCCCCGATTTCCATCCACAGAAACGCCATACAGAGGAAGCACGTTGGCAGGGTTAAGAATACCACTCGACTGATACGATGTTTTCTTGTATACATAGAAGTACCTGTAGGCAGGTAGGATGCAACGGGGGAGGCAAAATCTGCGAGTGGGCCGACGACTAGACGTGATAGAGTATTTGAGATTGACAGAATTTTCACTTGATTCGCAGCGACGACATCAGATGGCATATTGCCAGAGATGGCAGATAATGGATCAGAGGGCAGAGAAAGTACAATGGTTCCTATGTTTGAAATGACCATTTCAGACTGAAAAGAAGGTCAATTAGAGGAATCGAAGGAAAAATGAAACTCACAGCCCCGATGGAGCAGAGAGTAAAGAGTGCCAAAATCCAAAAGTAATGGTCCCAAATTGGATTGTGGTCGCGTCGTGAGAAAGGGACATCGTCATGATTTGGAAGTAGTCTCGTCGTTTCATCTGCCTGAGCAAGCACTGGAGATGAGACAGACGGCGTCCTTAAATCTAGAACAAAGGCGCCAAAAAGATGTGTCACTGCAGTCAACAATCCAAGGAATTTCAAATATGAGGCAATCCTCAGTTGACCAGAGACTGCATCCGTAAAGCAATTGGTAGCGATCAGTGAAAGACATAGGGGTGACAACCCAAATAAAGCCATGCTGGTACCTGTTGCAGCACCAGGATGTAGAGGAAAATTGTTCGAGGCAGCAAAGATCGAGGAAAAGTAACTGGATCTGGATTAGACGATCTCGTCATATCTCGGTCTGAGGACATACGAGAAGACAGTTCCCAAACCAGCCATAAAGAAGGATGCTGTAAGGCACCGGAAGGACCATGACGATGGATGAGATGCGTCAGCAGGCGTAATTTCCAAGAGGGAAGAGCTCGAGGCAAAAGCAGCAAAGAATAGTCCTGCCGCTATAATAGAGCACCTTGAAGGCCCGTATTTGTCAAGGATCTTTCCTACGATAGGTGAAAACGGATATTGTCCAACGATCCCACTAGTTTTGTGAGGTTCAAATGACTTATCCAGCAAGGTTAAGGTACTCACGCGAGGGATATTGTGGTCAGCTGAGGCTGAGTTAACTTCATATTTTGCGCGAAAGCTGGTGACAAAACCGGGAAGACGAAAACCCCACCAGCAACAAGTCTTGAAAGGTACCGCTACAGCCAACATCCAAGAGTAATTATACATCACTTACGAGTTCATTGCGATGGAGATGCAAACTAAAGTCAAAGAAAAACGAGAGCCAAAAAGTGACATGACTTGAAGTAGAGCATACAACTACCTAAACTGTAACAACAATAATCGGCGGGAAGGGTCACATTCGTGACTCGTTATTGATTTAAATATCATCCTAAAATCTTCACCTCGCCCCCTAATAAAGAGCATGGCAGATCAACCGACCAAACAAAAACTATGGGGAGGCCGATTCACAGGAAAAACTGACCCTTTGTACGATCTTTACCTTCTATGTAATCTTGTTCTCATTGAAATTTGTTAGGATGCACGCTTTCAATCAGTCACTTAGATATGACCAGCGAATGTACGCTGTAGACATCAAAGGCTCAATCGCGTACGCCAAATCTCTTTATCGCGTCGGCATTTTGATACTGGAGGAAGAGACAATCATTGCTGACGGTTTGCGGTCGGTCCTCAAGGAATGGCAGGATGGAACGGTTTGTTGTGTGATTGGTTCCAGCGGCTTTTCTGACTTCTACCATAGTTTAATATCCAGCCTGACGACGAGGATATTCATACTGCTAATGAAAGGCGACTTAGCGAACTTATTGGCCCTCTTGGTGGGAAGCTTCATACCGGACGTTCGCGCAATGATCAAGTTGCGACAGACATGCGCCTCTGGTTACTTGAAGAAGCTGCAATTATCGAAACCGGTTTGAAGAGCCTCATCCGCGTCATGGTTGAGAGAGCCGACAAGGAAAAAGATGTAATCCTTCCTGGATACACACATTTACAAGTCCGTCGAATGTGTATTCATTCTGAGATTTGGGCCTTACACTTCTTAGCGAGGCCAACCTATCCGATGGTCTCATTTACTGCTCTCGCATGCATTTTCCTTTAGCTCCGATCTTCAGAGACTTCGTCAGTTAATTCCTCGGATTTCAGTATCCCCTCTTGGTTGCGGCGCTCTCGCAGGGAATCCTTTTGTTGTTGACAGGGATTTCCTCGCTAAAGAACTTGGTTTCCAATCTGTCGCTGAAAACAGTCTGTGGGGGGTCGGTGATCGTGATTTTATCGTCGAATTCTTGATGTGGTCCAGTCTGGCCATGACGCATGTTAGTCGTATGGCAGAAGACCTTGTCATCTATTCAACTGCCGAGTTTGGCTTTGTGACGTTGAGTGACGCATACAGGTATTTTTGTTTCCTATCTTACAGAATAGGTTTAGTAGGTCTAATATTGCTTGTCTCCAGTACAGGATCTAGCATCATGCCTCAGAAGAAGAACCCTGATTCTTTAGAATTATTGCGAGGAAAATCTGGACGCGTGTGCGGAAATGTATGTTGCGTCAGAAAAGGCATTAGAAAATGTTCACCATGTGTAGATGGCAGGGTTTTTGATGACATTGAAGGGGCTTCCTTCGACTTACAACAAAGACCTTCAAGAGGATAAGGAGCCTCTTTTTGATACAGTTGATACAGTTTCGGCGTCGTTCCAAATTGCAGAGGGCGTCATTGCAACCTTGGAGGTCAGTTGCTACGTTCTGATCCTTGGCGTTCATCCTGATGTTCGACAGGTCCACGCCGAAAAAATGCGCCAAGCACTGACAATGGATGTCCTTGCAACAGATCTTGCTGATTATCTTGTGAGGAAAGGAGTACGTGATGTCATCTTCTGGCACTTTATTATTTCCTGCTAAGTTTTGGTCAGATCCCATTCCGAGAAACCCATCACATATCTGGCCGAGCAGTTGCGCTAGCCGAATCGCGCAATTGCCAATTAAATGAATTGACACTTGAGGACTTCAAAGGTCTCAATGAAAACTTCACGGATGATATCCGCGATGTGTTTGACTTCGAGGCAAGTGTTGAGCGGCGTGAATCCATTGGCGGAACGAGCCGAAAGATGATAGTAAGGCAGGTCAATGTTCTCCGCAGTATCTTAGACGAGCAATAATCGGAGAAGAGTTAATGAAATTGTTTTTGCGTCACAATGTGCAACCGCCCATTTTTGAAGAAAAAAACCACCTTAGTTGCATGCATTTCAATCCCAGAGAAATCAGAGGCTGTGTTGTTTGTTCAACTTTGTTAAATCCGGTCATCAACCCTAACAACGGTAAATGGTCACTTCGTGGCCTGCCCACCACTTTTGCCCCTGTTATTAACATTCACAACACAAAAGCACCCATATATATCTTCGCCATTTGATATCCTTCTTGATTTCAACCTACTAGATATATCCACATTGCAATGGCAAGAGACAGACTAGCAGCCATGCGGGTATGGGTTGTATTTATGCGACATTTTCTTCTCGATACTTACCTCTCTTTGCGCAGGCCCAACAGGGCGGTAACTCTTCCCCGTATGTGCAACTTGATAAACGTCTTTTTGAAATGTAATATCTAACAGTAATCATGTATTTAGCCTCTCCTATCCGACGCAGGCGTCGGGTGGAACTGGGGGTTACCAGAATCGCAGAGAGAATGTCTACGCCCCTGCTTATGAGATGTTTGATGTCAAGGACAGCAGGACGGAGCTAGCACCCAATGCGAATGGGGACAGCATGACGAATTTTTACTCCGAGGTAAGTTTAGTCTGCTCAGCGTATCAAACAGACACGAAGGTGTTTTATCTAGATTTCTTCAATTCAAGAGCACTTGCGCACTTTCAATGACAACGTGGCACGGATTGGAGACTTACATTCACGGTCACTTAATAATATGGACGACGCTGCGGCCCAACGCAATGCCTCGCAGCTTGATGGGCTGGTGAATGAGACTAGCGCTCTCAGTAATAGCCTCAAACGTCGAATCAAAGATTTGGAACGACAAGGGGGTTCAGACCGCGACCGTCAGATTCGCAAGCAACAGGTAAGACGACAGAACATCTATCGGTAGATTTTCACCATTAGTGGCTACTAGACTGCTCTAGTCAAGTCCAAATTTGTCGAGGCAATCCAACATTATCAAACAGTGGAACAACAATATCGTACGAAGTACAAGCAACGCATGGAGAGACAGTTCAAGATTGGTATGTCGCTTTGAGGGTTTCCACCGTAACCGTCTCACATAGTATCGTAGTCAAGCCTGATGCCACGCCAGAGGAGATAAGGGCCGTTGTAAATGATGAGCAAGGTGGTCAGATCTTCAGTCAAGCGGTGCGTCATCTTATTATTTATTCCTAAATGACGAATATGAATTCAATGCGACGATAGCTCTTAAGCTCCAGTCGATATGATGGGTCAAGGGCCGCCTATCGTGAGGTCCAAGAGCGACATGAAGATATAAAACGAATAGAGAAAACTCTGGGCGAGCTGGCACAACTTTTTAATGACGTTTGTACCTCTTGAAACACTCAAGTCTTCGCTCAAGCCGTCTATTCTAGATGAGTGTACTTGTTGAGCAACAAGACGAGACGATCAATGCTGTTCATACACAAGCTCATACAGTTGCGCAAGATACTGAAGCTGGGTATGTCAGGTCAAGGTTCTCGTCATTTATCAAAGCTTTGACCTATCTTTGAAGTCTCGGATATACTGAAAAGGCTGTGGTTTCAGCGCGCGCTGCGCGCAAAAAGCGCTGGATCTGCTTTTTCATCTGTATCGTTATTCTCGTCATCATTGGTGTCGTTGTGGGCGTTGTGGTTAGTCACAATATCAATATGAATAATAACAAGTTGAGTCTCGATGAAATAATTGAACAAACCTTCTGATCTCTTCCAGGTAAACTATGGACATCCTACAACTGATTCGGAGTGGAAACATGTCCCACCATACCATCGTGATATTTGATGACGGTCTATTTTATTGTTCGCCGATTCTCTTATATGCTTTTTCTTAATCTTGAGGAGGTATTCAGAGTCGTGAAACACGGACATTCCCTTGTTATCAATGATACCCCTTTTCCTTCTCTATCGTGAACAAACGTCTGAAGCGGATAAAGAAAAACACGGGAGTAAAATGATCGGTCAATATTTTTGAAAGCTTCAATTTTTTTCCTGATCGTTGCCGGGTTCACGATAGACATAGAGTGAAAAACTTTCGCATTTGTGAAATGATCTCAACAATAGCCGATGCGGCGTCCGTGTCGAATTTGTTGGCAAATGTCCATTGTCGTCGAGGATGTGGTTGCCAAATGTGTGTTGCACCACGTGGTATGATCGGGTGCACTGGGTGGCTTACGCGTCGCCGTGATATAAAGCCTAGACCAACCGCACATTGTTTCCTGCTGTCTCCTGCCCCAATCCACTGTTTGTCTCCCGCGCTGTACGTATTTATTACACAACCCTGAGTGCCCTCTTACTAAACCTCTGGTCAAGTGTCTTCTGAGGCTACTTTCTTCTTGTCTGCCCACACAGCTCATCAGCACACATGCCTGCTAAGAAGCGTTGCCAGCACCAAATCGGCACTGAGAATCAATGTAACTCTGCTGCTCTTCGCATCGTTGGCCAATGTCCCCATTGTCGGGCCCAATTCTGCGGCACAGTAAGTCTATCCCGTCATTTGCCGTCATGTCGTCTGACTCATGCTCTCAATTTACAGCATCGACTACCGGAACACCACAGTTGCTCTAATCTGGAGGACTGTCGTCAGCAAGCGTTTGAACGGAACAAGACGAAGCTGGAGAGTGAACGGACAGTGGCATCGAAGATGGCGACGGCTTAGAGTCAATCTCTGACGCTTTGTTCTCGCATGATCCACTCATCATTCCATACCGTCCTCGCTTCCATCTCTGAATTGTCTGTTGTAAACTGCCATACCCAACGGATGATCCGTCCGACATATCGTTACTCATCTACACCCTCAGTCCGAAATTATTCAAGTGGGGCCATTTTCACCCACAACCAACATACACGCGCATGGACAGTATCATTTGCCATACCTATCTCACCGTCACATTATCCCTTGGTATTTGTAGAATTACTTTGTTGTCTTACTACCCATAATCATCATATATTATTTATCTAACCAAATTACATTTGAGTTTCTGGCAAAATGCCCGCGTTTGAACGGCCCTGAGAAGTGAAACATCGCCTGAACTCAGGACTGGGTCAGGCGATGTCTGACCTTGCGGAAACCAGGAGTTTAACGCGGGTTTGACCGGATATTTGGTCCAAGGTGAGAAGACCTCGGCCACGAGGTCTCAAGGCCTCGAGTGGGAAGACCGGTAATCGATCATCTCAGATAATAATACTACCTTTGCCATAATATACCTGCTTCTTTAAAAATTCATCACCAGACTACGAGCATTTCCACAACATCAAGGTCTGTATCAGTGTACCACATTTCAGCCCTTGTACGATCAAAAGTGATACATACCGAGTGTTATTGTCGCTTATCACGTGTAGAACAAATTATTGGCAGTGCGCCCGGCGACAACTGTATCCGGTGAGCGTCGTATCCTCGAACGGGTTAGACGTTCCTGTCTCTTCAGCTCTATCATTTCCACTATCTATTCTTTCTTTTCGTCGAGAAGCTCAATATGACGGACAGGATTAAACAACTGTTAAACCACATATCGAAACCAGATCACAGCATGTCGGCGGGTGAGTCAAGGTCAGCATTTGCGGCGTGATCCTAGACTCAGACTAGATTCTCTTTGAAAGAAACATGGCAAGATGTCCCCCTCGCGCCTCCGGACAGGTGAATCTGATGAAGGATGTGTGTTTATGTGCATGCTTAGTATTTTGCAGCATCTTCAAGCTTACGGCTGCATACCAAGCAGACACCTTTGAGAAGAAAATCAATCTCGGTGTCGGAGCCTACCGGGACGATGACAACAAGCCCTGGATCCTTCCTGTTGTCCAAAAGGTATAATTCAAGATCAACCTGCGATCTATGTCTCAAACTAATCATATATGGTATGTAGGCTTCTGAGCGTATTTTGAGAGATACTTCGCTGGATCATGAATATCTGCCTATTACTGGACTGGCGTCCTTTACCTCGGCAGCCGCCAAGCTGATCTTGGGGGCTACTTCTCCTGCTATCCAGGAGAACCGCGTTGTCAGCGTTCAGACCATCTCTGGAACAGGTGCCAACCATCTTGGTGCACTGTTCTTGTCTCGCTTCTACAAGTGGAATGGACCTCCCAAGGTTTATCTGAGCAAGCCTACTTGGGGTACGTGGTTGTTTTAATGCGCATAAATGGTCTGGTGACGCGGCGTGGCGTGTAGCGAACCACCAGGCAATCTTCAAGAATGTAGGAATCGAGCCTGTAGACTATCCTTACTATGATCCCAAGACGATCGGACTCGACTTTAATGGATTCATTGGAGCGCTGCAAAATGCCCCGGATAAGTCGGTATTCCTACTTCACGCGTGCGCACACAACCCGACTGGAGTGGATCCGACGGAGGAACAATGGAAGGCGATTGCGGATGTGATGCTCGCCAAGAAGCACTATGCGTTTTTCGACTGCGCGTACCAGGGATTTGCGAGCGGTGACCTGGACAGGGACGCTTGGGCGGTGAGGCACTTTGTTGGACGAGGCGTTGCGCTTCTTGTTTGCCAGGTATGACTGAGCTTGGACTGTATAACACGCGGGGTTGATTGTTAGGGCCAGAGCTTTGCAAAGAATGCGGGGCTGTATGGGGAACGCGTTGGTGCACTGCACCTGGTCTCGTCGACGAAGGAAGCGGCGGATCGCGTCAGGAGCCAGCTGTCTGTGCTCCAGCGGAGTGAGATTAGCAATCCGCCGACTTATGGAGCGCGTCTGGTGAGTGCACAAGTTAGAGGACGAATGGATGTATGTTGACAGTGGACGAGGTGTCGCTGATCTTGAACGACTCGGAGCTGTTTGAGGATTGGAAGACAGACGTGAAGACGATGGCTGGACGGATCATCAAGATGCGGGCAGAGCTGTACCGGCTGCTGAAAGAGGAGCTGAAGACGCCAGGGAGCTGGGAACACATTGTGAACCAGATTGGGATGTTTAGGTGAGGACTAAGTGCTAGCGTGGTTCTGGGCTGACCAAGAACAGCTTCACGGGGATCAACGCGGAACAAAGCAGACGGCTGGTGGAGGAGGAGCACATCTACCTGACGGCGAACGGACGGATTTCAATGGCAGGGCTGAACAGCAGGAACATCAGGTACTTTGCAGAGAAGCTGGACAAGGTTGTGAGGAAGTAATTAGAGCGTGGTAGCATTACGTCATAGAGACAGTGATGTCAGAGACCAAAGAGGTGCAAACAGAAAGATGGATGTTGCCCGCCATGGCTGCCGACGAGCTGAGGTCGCTGGAGGAGGTTGGCACGCGCACTGAGCGATCCGCCGCCCGGCCGCGCCACATCGCGCTACCACCACCGCCCGTGCTGCCGCTTGCGTCGCCTGATATCTCGCCGCTGTACTACACGGCACCCACGACCCCCTACTTCACGCCCCCGACATCGCCCCTCGTCGGCCCCCGGCCCGCCAACCCTCCCGCCCTGCAGATCGCGATCCCCTCTGACACAGATGACGTCTTTCCCGTCGTCGACCCTGCTCTCGATCTCGCCCTCGACGACGCCAGTCTCACCACCCTCGACAAGATCTATCTCTTCTCTCGCAGCAAGGCTTCCTTCCACAGGATATATATCACACACGCCCTCCCACACCTCCTCCACCACGTCTCTCCCCAGGATGCCCTCGAGTATGTTCTTCCCCTCCTCGACGGTCTCGCCCTTGACGAAGGTTGGTCTTTCCTCTCTTCTCTTTCCCTCGCTCATACATCTCCCAGACGAGCAAGTCAAGGAGGCCCTTGCCGCAGAGCTCGTCGACATCATCTGGTGGTTCTTCTCCGTCTGTTTTTTCTCTTCTCTCTCTTGCCGCCCATTGACCCGCGCCACAGCACTGTCACATAACCTCTGAAGACCAACAGACGGCACGTGCTGCCTCATCCTCATCCGCCTTCAGTACTGTCTCTGTCCAGGCCTTCACCCCCATTCTTGGCACTCTTCTCTTGAGTCCCAATCCCCTCGTCGGCGGTGCTACGCGCAACGTTGTCGTCGATCTGCTTTTGCGCCTCAAAGACGCCGATGACAGCGAGGCTTCCGCCGACTATCCTCAGGCACACCCGTCTAATTCATTCTTTGACAAGCCTCAACGCGAGATGTTACGTACTGAGCTTTTGCAGCAAGTTGTCATTGGCATGGGACGTCTTGACCTTGATGTAGAAGATCAGCTTCCTCTGGAAGACGTCAACGACGGTCGACACAGTAGACGCGGTAGTGTGTCTCATGACCTTGAACAGCAAGATTGTGACCAGGAGGGGATTGCTTCTCCAAAGTCACAAAATGCACGATCGAGATCTGATTTCGTGAATCCATATTTTCCTGCCCTGCCTCTACAATTCTCAGTATCTCTGCCGTCACCATCAACCATCTCTGATACATTCACATCCTCGTCCTTGCATCCTCAAAATGTTCCCGAGGCGAGAAGCAGGTTATCCCCCCGTCTCTTGCCATCTCCACCCCCAGAATCCACATCGCATCTTCGGCGTTCGCCTATACGACCAGTTTCTAGCTCAAGACCTCTTTCTCCGCCTCAAGATACAAACATGCTACCTCCAGGCCTCACAGGTCCTCTTTTGGGTCAGCGGCAAACGAATTTCACTGAACACACTGTTTATGATGTTTCCAACATCATTAAGAACAGTCGTGCAAGTGACTATTTACAGGATGAGGATGAGCAAGCTGCAGTAGGGAGATTGTCAAGTATGAGTCTTATGGCTGCCGTGACTGCGAGTGGTGCATTGTTCTTCTTCTTTGGCGGAAATTTTTGTCTCAATGCATTTATTCTTTTCAGGAACATTGGGAGAGGAAACACAGGAGGCGTTTGTCAAAGAGGTGATTAAAGTTGGCCAGGATTCTGTATACTGGGTCAGGCGCGAGGCGTCGTTTGCTCTCGGAGCCTTGGCCAAGGTTGTTCCAGAGGAGATTGTGATCTATTCTTTGGTATATCCGCTTTACAATTCTTCTTTCTATGGTCTGATTAACTTTAAGCTTCCTCTATTTGATACGCTACGACGGGACTCGGTCTGGCATGTCAGGCACTCTGCCTTGTTTGCACTTCCCGCCATCCTGCCACGTCTACCTGCTAAGCAACGGCGTTCGCTGGCACTAGAGACTATCTTCACACTTGCTGCAGACGACTCGCCAGTGGTGCAGTCTGGAGTCTTGGAAGCTCTTGGAGAGGTGCTTTACACGTTTCACGTGGACGAAGAGGGGCCTCCAACAGAATTAGTGGAGTTATTTCTTGGACGCCGGCAAGGGATACAGAATGGTCACCAGGAGACGGAATTATTGCGCGACGTTGTGGATCGACCGCTGATCTGTGCATTCAATTATCCTGCTGTCGCTCTAACACTTGGCCCACAACGATGGGCGGAGCTTCGACTCGTGTATCTTGAGCTCACAAAGGACCGGACTCTCAAGGTGCGCCGGACATTGGCAGCAAGTGTGGGCGAGCTGGCAAAGATTGTGGGCACAGAACATGCCCAGCGGGATCTAGTTGGTGTATGGTGGGATGGGATACGCTGTGAAGAAGAGGAGGTCCGGACACGTGCCGTGGAAAGTTTACCACAATTAATGGGAGTGGTGGGAGTAGAAGCAGGGGATGGCCTGGTGCTCGGTCTCAAGACGGTTTGGGACGAGGGCAGATTTTGCAGCTGGCGCGAGCGAGAAGGGATTGCCTCCGCGCTAACAGCTCTAGCAGGACGAACGGGGCCATCTGGGAAGCGTTTGGTAGTTGGTCTCGTTCGTCGTGCACTGGAGGATGGTGTGGCGGCGGTTCGCGAGGCGGGCGTCCGTGCCGTCCCGGGACTCTGGAATTTACTCGACCCTGATGTTTTAGAGACATTGCGCACAGATATCGGCAGTCTCTCCCAATCTCCTGTCTTCAAGAGGCGCATGACGTAAGTATATTCGTGTGATTCATTGAGATAATGTTAACATTTATATCTAGTTTCATTGCTTGTCAACACGCGCTCGCAGCTGTCGTGCCGGTTGACAATGGGTTTTTAATTCCCCTCCTGCCTCTTGCTGACGACCCCATTGACGCAGTTCGTATTCGTCTTGCCCGACTTGTGGCTTCTGTTCCTGCTGCTCCCCATCCCCTCTTCCTCCAGCTCACTTTCCGTCTTTCCCTTGATCCATTACCTGATGTTCGGGCGTATGTCCTCCATCCCGACTCTTATCAATCTTCCGAGCACTACTCTACTTTTTCTCGCCCTCCTCACTCAATGCATGACCCACCTCTTCCTCTTGTTTCCCCCTCATCCGCTCCCGTTCCGGATCCAGATCTAAACATGTTGCCAGCTGACACGGGCTTGTCGTCTGATCATCCAAGTCCCAGTCATGCCGTCTTCTCCGGAATTTCCCATACTGAAGTAGATGAGAATACATCTGTCTCAATCCCCCCAGTTCCCGCGTGACCCCTGTTGTATCGTCTCATCCACGCTCTAGTATCTACATCATTCTATCATATACTCACATATACATTCACCCCTGCATACATTATTTTTCCTACTTATAGTTCGTCATGTTACAATTAACATCAAAACCGTGCTCTCAGGATCTGTGAGAGACTACTTCATCATATTATACATGACGTGTTCAATCTTCGCATGCCACTTGTCTTTGTGTACAATCAATCTTCGTGCCGGGCTGAGTTTCAACAGACATATGATGAGCCTAGTTGAGGCTTCTATCCATCCCTTGGAGGTTGATGATATTCTTTTGAGGTCTTGTTGGACTCCCTGCTTTAACTTCTTGCTTTCCCGTGGTCCCTTGTCTTCGAAACTGGGCGAGATCTGTTGTCCATATGAACTCTCGTGTATTCAAAATCTTGCGCTATGTCGTGTTTGGTGCGGAGCGCTGCCATTTAATCTCCTTGAGGGATATCATGAGACTGATTTATATTTGTGGTGCTTATCAAGGTTTATTCATTTCATGCAACGCCATCGTTGCCAGTCTTGCCGTATGGAATCACAGCCTGGCTGAAACAGTAGATGTGAAATGTACGTTGGTATATCTATGCGTCCAGTCCAGTCTGGCTTGACTTGGTCTTCAGTGCAGATCGATATATATCTCCTATGTGTTGGCTGTCTTGGATTGGTCCATATATTTACAATGTCGGTCACTTCTTCTTTCAGGCCTTTCTTCGGACTTATCGTTCACTATCTAGAATTTTCATCGAGTTGACATATAGGCATAGTATAACAGGCCGTGTTTGGTTTGAATGTCTTTGGCTTGGGATATTTTGGCTAATGTATTTCGGTAAGGATTTCCTCGAAAATGAGCGTTCATTCAAATAATCTGAACTCCGCATAGCTGGCGCTAGTGCAGCGACTGCCATCCTTCCCCCCAACTTGTGTGAATCCCAAAGTAGGTCGTTTAAATCAGTACCTGAAAAAGCGTTTTTTGACGTTTGAATGACTCAAAAGCACACCCCAACATCAAAGATGCTTGCACCTCCTCTCACGTACTCCTTGCGTTCTCATGGATCATAACCGCCATTCGTGCGTGCTATAAAAGGTTTTTATCTCTCTTGATCGCACTGACAACTTTGTGTAGTTCTATTCTACTTTTCACTCCTCCTCATTGCCTCATTGCTTCAGCTTCCCCATGACTCGCAGATATTCCACTGCTATGTTCATAAATTTCCTTGGGATGAAGTTCGTCGACCAATAACCAAGCCCTCCCTTCCTCCTTCGCTGCCTCAGGTTTTCAAAAAGATGCCATCAATCGTAGCGCCTAAACCACAACGCCCTCTGCCTTTCGAAATATTTAGCAATCGTGCAGGTCTAAATTCTAAGTATGAGATCGAATCCTATGCGACCCCCAAGCCTACCGAAGCCCCTCTCCCCACGTTCACGCCTCCACCTGCGTTGTTGTCCATGATGCATAAACCGCTTGACCCTTATGATGAAACCTATGAACCACGTGGAGAGAGCTACGTTCCATCTTTATATCCACAAGAAGTCCAGGCAGTCATACCCTCCATCACAATACACCCTATTCCTGGCCAGACAGAGCACCGCGTAGCCCGCCCAGCTCGATCTCCAACTCAGAAACAGCTTCGCCTCCATCAATCTACCCCGATGGAACCTTCGCCATTAGGTAATTGGCCAAATCGCAGCATGCTTGCACCGCCATCTGGAAAGATACAGCGGAAACCGCCTCCCCATTTCAACGCTAGTCCTGAACCGAACGCTCCTGATCCTCGACCTCCACCACCAATATTATCGACAGTTGCGCCGTTGCCTGTCCTCTCTCTTGCCACTGCTCCTGCTGTGGGCAGTACCGTGGCGCCTCATACCGTGGCCACGATATCGCGTAATCTCTCCTCTCCTCCGCGGGCGCGACCTTCAGGTCCAAGGCGCAGATCCGACGGAGAGGCACGCGTTGCGGTGCCGGAGTTGTCACTCGTTATTTCGCATCAACCGGGTAGATGATTTGTATATATACTGTGTACCATAGGATTTGCCACCGTAACATTATCTATGTGAGCTCAAGCCTCCATTCCGAGTGAATTAAATAACATGACGGGCACCCTTGAATAATTTACGACGGAATGGAATTGTGTGTAGACTGGCCATGAGCATCTAGTGATAATATTATCTCAAAGATAAATTGACAATAGGTTACATAATCACTATGTTCTCATTCTCTCGGACGTCACCTATTGTTTCGTAGCATTGTCCTTTCAAGCGTGGCATGCGGGCCATGAACTCGGGCTACATATTAATAAATGCACTTGCACATTGTGATTCATGAGCTCTGGTAGCGATCCCAACTTTTGTGTCTTTCTCTCCTTTTACATTACGACCTTCAAGTTGTCTATCTGTGAACGACAATTCAATTATCATGCAAAACGCATTCCTCATTGCTCGTTTCATTGCTTTTGGTAACGTTATACATGTCGTGACTTAATGTCTATTATGTTTGACATATTTTTTGGTAGCTCTCCTTGTGAACTTAAACATCCTCGTACTTGCTTTTGCAGCGTGGAGCGTTAGCGCTGTGGTTCACTCTGACCTCTCCGGTTTGTAATTTGACTTCTATCCATCTTTTCTTGCAAATCTTAGGAATTCTTCTAGTCTCTGTTACAACTTTTGTCTTCTTCATTCTTGAGAGCTGTGCCCTATTGATCGGCGTCATCCTGTAGGCGATGATCTTTTCCTTATGTTTATAAATGGTCTCCAATTGCTTCGCAAGAGTAATTGCAGAGTTCTTGAGAAAACAAACGATTTTATCCAGTGTCCTTTTTGAATGCGTATGGACGGCTATCCTGAGCGTGTTTCAAACGGGTGAGTTCTACCCGTGATGCTTTCTGTGACTTCAATATAATAACTCTCATCTCAGGTACGGCCATCAGCGTAACTGTGAATGTTTTTGGAGTATGTCGGTTTATCGGTATGACAACATCCTTGAATATACGTCCAATCTCATTTTGTTCTAGATAACTGGGAATTGTGTGCATCATCTTCTCTTCTAGTCCCGGTGTCTTGGTTAAGCAGTATCACTCGTGGGTTTTATGTATTTTTTGCTTACATTGGACTTCATCCTGCGCTGCAGTGTTCACATACTTCTTGGCACTTCTTATCACTGCGATAACCCACGTTTCTCTCATTCCCGAAATCTGGAATCAAAACATCAACTCAATTGACTGGTTCAACCTTCGAGCACCTAGCTTCAGAAATCAAGTGGTCCCGGAAACTGATACTTGGTCATATCATACCAAGGACGTCGAGGCCACAGGCTCTTGTTCTGATAACTTGGCGACACGTGCTCCTTGGGCCAAGACAATCCGTCGCGGGATCGATCCACCTTTCAAATCCAACGAAACATCTGCACTTAGCTCACCTAACATCGTGAACTCCTTCCTTGTACCTCCTCTCCGTATCCAAATGAAGAATATTCCACGTTCACGCTTTCTTGAGAGGTTCCGTGAATCAGCAAGACTCTCACGGCAGGAGAGTGTATCTCAAACGCAGTCTACGCAGACCGACCCATTTCCACCTCGCGTTGAAGATGACGACCTGCCGATTCCACTTCCACGTCTTTCGGAATGGATTTGCGCGGATGATATAAAAGGAATTAACAAATCCGACAATGCTACTCCGCCGCATTGATTCCTAACGCGTTCGACGGTTGAAACGGGTATGATGGACTACTCACTACAGACGTAGGATACGTCAATCAATGCCAGCCTCATAACATAACACACCTAGAATATGTAACTGTCACCATGTCTTATACATATGTGTAAAACGGGGTCCACTAGAACTCCTAAGTATGTACTAATGCCAGTCGTTGTCGTAGCTCATGGTTCTCACTTCGTAGGACTGATAATTCTGTTTTGGCATCACGGAGTTGCTCCAAGGTTTCAGCAAGTCTTCTCGCTGTTTCCTCCTCTATCTCACCAGCGCCGACAGCAACACCTTATAGAAAGGCGATATCAGTTCAAATTCCTTTAGGATGAGAACATCATGTTTGATTTACCTCCTACAAGTTTCACAAGCCGCCAGAGTCGCAGAATGATTAAGAGCCCCGCAAGCTCTCGTTCACGGCCTTTCAGTCCAATTTCGAGTATGAAAGTGATGATAATGATCAAAGCATCGAACAAATGCAACCCTGCATGGATGACACTACCAAAAGGATTATAGAAGCTGGGGCCAAACGCCCATGTTGCCAGCGGAATTTCGAACATGAAAATGGATGTAATGATAATGGAGATGTGGGATAAAGCCTCCAGCCACGACGGCATCTCGTCCTGGGCTTCCCCACATTCGGGAGAAAGGACTGTGTAGGTTAGGTCAGCAAGCACACAAGCCGCGTCAATTGAAATCTGCGAAGAAATTTGGACGATACTCGTGCCACGTCAAGCATCAAATCGTACCAGTATAATGATGATAGTGTGCAGACGCCGATCTTCAAGGAATTCTGCAGTCTTTTCACGCCAGGTTGTAGGTTCTGGGTGATTCGTGACTGTTGTATTGACACAAGGAAGTAGGGGCTGATCCTCTGACATCGTCGTCTGAAGGGAGAGAAACAGCACAACTCGAGGCGAGTAGTATCCTTCGTCAATGTGAATCGTGATGTCAATCTAGGGCTGCTTGATGGACAGATCGTTCGTTCTCGTGGCACCTGACGCCCAGTGCCGGCCAGCGCTACGTATTATGCCTTGGCTTCTTTTGAAAATCACCATTTTATCCTGATTTCCTTGAAAAATCAGCTCCCAACCTCAGCGCGGTGAGAAATCCCGAAAGTGCTTACGATCCGAGCTTTCTGGAATCATGAAAACCGTTTGTTAGTCTTGGAAATGTAGGGTAATGGAAGTCCTAATATGCTCCTGTGGTTGATTAAGCAGATGATTCAGGTCTAGAAGTATTTGATTCACAATGGCATATGTTTTTTCTCGGGCACAGATCAAATATATGACAAGGAAACAAAAAATATAAAGGACAACACAACATGTAAAGGTTTGGATCCCCACTAAAGCTAAGACCGGCAGCTCAGGGCCTAGTCCACTCTGCGTAACGGGTCTTGTTCTAATGGGACAGGATAGTCCAACTGGTTCGTCGTGTGCAATTCCGACATGTTCCAGTTTAGGCAAAACTTTACCCAACAATTTGTTCTGCCTTTCAGCTGTAGTCAGCCCACGCAAAGCATACTGACAATCAGCTAGCTACATTGATAAATGGGTTGCAATCCACATGTACAAGTATTCACTCTAAGCTCATGTATGATTGGCTGAGGTGTGCAGTGGTATATGTATATACAAGAGACAACAGAAGACTTGGGTGTCAGGGCAGGTGAATGAATAAATGAGAAACAAGTGCTAAGTATGGATGTCAACAGAATTAACTGAATTTATTAATTACATAACTGGAGCAGACTCGAACTTCATGTTGCCACAATGGACTGGACAGCCAGACATTTCCGTTGCTTATGGATTTAATCATCAACTTATGATCATTTTCGAACTGCAAGTCCTTATTATTAATAACGTAGATAGAACGTACAGTACTACATATCCAACCAAACAACCAACCTACGCATCCAGAATTCTGTAGCCAGGAAGTTCACGGTATATAGATCGGGCGATGAGTAATTTGGCGTTAACTTTGGCTCCCGACCCGTCATCGTGTTTAAAACTTGATTCGAATTGCGAGTCATAATGACCGCAGTTTTTACCAGATTTGCTTCACGCAGCTGCAGGACTACTTGGGGACGCCCTGGCTTTCATTTCCCTTCTCTATCCCATCAAATTCGTCTTCGACTCTTTGCCCCAAGCCAAGATGTGTCCCTCTTTCGAACCACCAGCCCTGCGCATGTCTGGAAGTCGTATACACCGATCTTCGCAGTCGCAGCAGTTGGACTCGGCCTTTTCGCGAATAATCGCCGAGTCTATTGCGATGGTAAACGTTCATGTCTCACATTGCCGTCTTTTTCAAACTGAAACTACAAGTAGCACCAGCCTCGACCGTTAATCCTGAGGATTCGGAGAAGACGCAGCATTCTAGACTCACTTCCAGCCTGAATGACTACCCGCCTCCACCTGTTTCGTCAGTGTCTTTATATCAACTCTCTTTCGGGACAGTGACTGGGATTTGTGCCGGCGTGTTCATCAAAAAGGGCGCGAAAGTAGTTGCGTTTTTCTTCGGAGGCATCTTTGTACTTCTACAGGTAGGTTAACTCGCCATCTCAACCAAAAAAAAGACGTGAGGTGTCGTTGTTTGCCATAGTACTTGTCCTCTGCGTCTCTCATCCGTATCGACTGGGGAAGATTCGCGGCCAGATTCGAAAAAACGTTTCACAATCAGGACGCCAACGGTGTTAGCAATCCTCCTACGTTTCTCGTACTCTGGAGAGGTCTCTTGAATTTCTTAACTGCTGACTTTCAACCTCGGGCATCTTTCATAGCTGGCTTTATATTAGGACTGCGGATTGGTTAAATATATGATTTCATATCTTCAAATCGGGAGGCTATTAGACAACAATGCAAAATAAATTACGATTGATCGATTTTTTCATCGGCGGAGAGACCATAGAGTCCTCTCCCGTCGTTTTTCGTAATGGGTCGTCGTGCGAAACACAAGCAGTCCGCTCCAGAGCCTCTGAACCAGGAGAAAAGTATGACTTCTAATATGCTCGGAAAACGGAAGGCGGATGATTATGGCACCAACGAGGCTAAAACCGACTTCTTACGTCCGTCTAAAAAAGTGAAGGATAAAAAACAAAAGGCTGCCTCTGCGAACAATTCGACGAAGTTGTCTATGAAGAAGAGTAAATTTCCTTCCATCCCTGAACTTGACAATGACCCTGGAGATGGTTGGGAAGATGTCGACAACAAGGTGGACCGAGGCAAGTATGTATAGTCAACATGGTCTCTTTTCGTGCTCTAAATTTGTATTACAGTCATGACGATGCGGGGCAACTTGTTGGTAGCTTGGATGATGATATGCAGGAAGATGAGTACGTTCACATTTGTTGTTGATTCCACTAAGAAGTCACTTAAAAATATTTAAAGCAATGACTTGTTGCGTGGTGTTGTCCAAAAATTTGACTTCGATACAGAGGATGAGGAAGATCTACCGTTATCAAAAGGGAGAAAATCGAAACAGAGTGAACGGCCCTTGAAAATTATTCCTACTGCTTCGGACGCATCTGATGACTCTGACAAGGACTCAGAGGATGATAATGGCCGTGTTACGATGGCCAACATGGAATCTCGCTCACGTGCACTTGACGCCAAGGCGGCTGCTGAGGCGGAGTTGGATGAAGAAGAGTTTCGAGAAGCCGCTGCTAGTGATGAAGAGGATATTGACAACGAAGGAGAGCCCGATGCAGGAGGAGAGATTGATGCAGAACCCTTCCATTTGCCATCAGCTTCTGAGCGGGAGGTGGAGAAGCAGAACGGCGGGCCTGATGTTCACGTTGTTCAGCGCCGCATGCGAGAATGTGCTAGAGTGCTGGGGAAATTCAAGCGGTTAGCTGAGAAGAATCGGTGCGTTCTAACATCTTATTCAATATTGTTGCTAAAGTCCACATCACAGTTCACGGTCAGAGTATACAGACCAACTCGTTTCTGACATCGCTAGTTATTACGGCTACAATGAGTTTTTGGCAGAAAAGCTGTTCCAACTATTCCCCGTTCACGAAGTATACCTTTGCTCTCCTCGATACCCACCTTATCTCACTTTGTTATAAGGCGATTGAATTTTTCGAAGCGAATGAAGTACCGCGTCCTGTCACAATTCGGACTAACACTTTGAAAACGCGTCGTCGCGATCTCGCTCAATCCTTGATCAACAGGGGCGTTAATCTGGAACCAATTGGCAAATGGACCAATGTTGGATTGCAGGTGTTTGAGAGCAGTGTTCCAATCGGTACGTCAGGCACTCGCATCCCATGAAAGTAACTTAATCATATTGTCAAAGGTGCAACTCCGGAATACTTAGCTGGACACTACATGCTTCAGGCTGCTTCTTCGTTCCTTCCTGTCATTGCACTTGCTCCTCAGCCCAATGAACGTGTTTTGGATATGGCCTCTGCTCCCGGCGGAAAAACTACTCATATCGCCGCTCTATTGCAGAATACTGGTATCGTTTTTGCCAATGATGCTAACAAGGCACGTACCAAGAGTCTTACTGCCAATGTTCATCGCCTTGGGTGTAAGAATGTTGTTGTGTGCTCTTATGACGGCCGAGAATTTCCTAAAGTGATGGGCGGATTTGATCGCGTGCTGTTAGATGCGCCATGCAGTGGTACTGGTGTTATCAGTAAAGATCAGAGTGTCAAAATCAACAAGGTACGTACATCTTGTTCGCGCACGCAGACTTTGATGGCTGATTTTTGTCAATAGTCTGAACGTGATTTTACATTGCTTTCGCATCTGCAGAAGCAGTTAATCCTGTGTGCCATTGACAGTGTCAATCCTGACTCAAAAACCGGTGGTTACATTGTTTACTCAACGTGCTCTGTTACCGTTGACGAAAATGAATCTGTGGTTGACTATGCACTTCGGAAGCGGCCTAACGTGAAACTTGTGGACACTGGACTCGAGTTTGGTCGTGAAGGCTATACAAAATATCGCGGAAAAACATTTCATCCTAGTGTCGATTTGACGCGGCGATTTTATCCCCATGTGCACAACATGGATGGGTTCTATGTTGCCAAATTTAAAGTCGAAAAGCGATTGAAGGTCACACCCATTGAGGAGCCAGTTTCGGATCTAGTGCCTCTTGTCCTAGAGGAAGGAGAAGCTGCAGAGCAGGTGCAAGAAGTAGGCTTTGATTCTGAGGAAGATACACCCTATTTACAGGGTATGTCTCTACGTTCCTTTCGTATAGATGAACTGTGGATGTTAACTGACCTGTTGCTTGAACAGAAGCGAAACGAAGGCGTATGAAGGCAAAGGGGCTTCGCCCACCCCCCCGCTCAAAGCCGATACCATGACAGTCTGATAATGAGTTTATGCATGGATGGTATATTACAAATGTTCGTGCTTCAACAGTCTTTACCCATGAATAAAGATGCACGACTTGAGGTCAAAAAAGTAGAAAATCGCCGAAGGCGGAGATAGATCGTAGCAACCAGATCATGGAGATCTCAGGGTTGGCAGTTACATTCTCTTTTTCATCTTGCGTAAATCTCATCATTAATGGGTGACGTGAGCTCATGTTTTGCGTGGAGCAAGTCTGCATAGGACTAAGTACGGAGTAGTCGGAACCTGAGGCCTGAGGCCTGACTGAGTCCACGACTTCTCGTGGAAGAGATATGACGACCATGCATTTCAGTACAATAACAATTGATTATCCCCATTTGTCAAACACAATCAACACGATATTTTCCGTGCCAAAGCCAAGAAGACTTGAAGCGATATGAGTCAGTATATGTAGATTTACCATTCAAGAAAGAACACTCCACGATCACGGTGCAGAAGAACAATATCAAGAGCAGTATATGCAAAATTAGTACCAGAAACGAGAATTCTTGGAGCCATGGCAAATTGGTACATAGAAAAAAAGCATGGGATTGCCGACAAACGTTTACATATTTATAGGCCGGTCTTAACGACTTTCTTACGTCCTTTATCGAATCGAATCGAGAACCTGGTGGCGAATTGAAGGCGTGAGATAATGTATCCGTGCGAAGGGTGCATGACGGCACATTGAGCACATTTTTTCAGCGGGATACATTTTAATATGTTATATATAACACAGACTGGGACTATGTATAATGAAAAGGACCCATTAATGCAGTCGAGGCGTAAGTGGAGGCCAAAGAAAGTTCGCAAAATTAGGCACTTCAAGAAATGCTCCCCTTAGTAACGTGATCGCATGCTGATTTGTGACGAGTTTTGATGCTTCTGTTAGACTAAAGCGGACACGGCCAACGATGAGAGTTAATTTCAAAAAGGCAAAAGGGATATCTGAAATGACAGGATACGAAGGTGAAGGCGGAGCAAAAGTGTGGGTCTAGAGGGCACCGAGTGGTCCCAGTTCTTTGTGACTGGAACGGAGGCATGCAATTGTCACAAATAAGGACTAGTGGGCCAAACAATCGGTAAACAGATGGAACCAAATAAAAAGAAGGGCTCGCTAAAAATGTCTGACTCTTTATCCCTCCTTCCTTATCCTCTCGCCCCCCCAGCTATTCCAGCGGGTATTCAACTGCTTAGCACGCTTAATTTCTCTCTCTCTGTTATATCTAATACCCTTTCCTGTATCTGTCTTCTTTCTTACTTTCCTTCCCTGCTACTTACACAGCTTACAGCTCTTCTTGCATTACCGCAATAATGTCCGCTCCTGAAGCTACTCCTGCCGTTGCTGCTCACGTCGAAGAGCCAAAGGCTTCCCAAAGCCCTGCGCCTGCCCTAGAGGTTGCTCCCGCTGCCTCCGAAGTCCCAAAGGCCCAAGAGGCAACCCCTGTGTGTCATCTTTTTGATCTGATATTTGGCTTGCTAATTGTCGCAAAGGAATCCGACAAAGATGTTCAGGAACCTGTAAAGGTTGCTGAGGAAGTCGCGGCTGTCGAGGAGCCTCTCGCTCCTGCCCCTGACCTTTCCGCTGACCCTGCTGCTGCTTCGGAGCCTGTTAAAGAAGAGGCCAAGCCTGTAAGCAAAACACTCTTTTTCGGCAACTACCATTTCTGATAGCATTTCAGGTTGATAATGAGGCTGACGGCCATAAGAAAGAGGAGCGTCCAAAGAGCCCGAGTCTTCTCGCTAAACTTCTTGCCCCTTTCAAAAATGACAAGCCAAAAGCGGAGAAGAAAGCGAAAGGTTCAAAGAGCCCGAAAAAAGAGAAAAGAAAGGATGATTCTGTAGCTGAGGTAAGTTGAGGTTGTGTTATATCCTCATCCATGGCTTATACGGATTCTAGGCTGTCCCTGCTGCCGAGGAAGGGACCAAGGGAGAAGGGGTCCCAACTCAGGGCCAAACTCTTGCTGAGCCTGCCAAGCTTGAAGGGGCCAATGAAGCAAACAAGGCGACGTGAGTTTTCCAAAGGATTAATGAGCTCATTAAGTGTAAGATGGCACTAATTTTGCCTTGCAGTGATGTCTCTGAGGCTGCTGAGCCCACCGTCGAGGCTGCCGCTGAGGCTGCACCTCCCGTTTCCGTTGAAGAGAAGAAGGAGGACAAGGTCAGCATTTGGAAATATCCTTTAACTTATGTATTCGTCTAACATTTATTGAAGGTTGCGAAAGCCAAGCGCCGTATCTCTCTCGGTGGTTTCTTCAAACACAAGCCCAAAGCAGAGGTCGCGACACCTGCCAAGGTTGATGAACTCCCGCCCAAGATTGATGAGCCTGCTCCAGTTGCTCCTCTTGAGAATCCTGGGTCGGAAACAACTGGGACGGCCACCGAGACTGCTGCTCCTGCCTCTCCAATCAAGGAGCCTGTCAAAACCGTTGACGTCGCTCCTGTGGCCACCCCTGTTGTTGCAGCTGCCGCATAATCATGTATTGATTATTTCTACCTTATGACCCATGATGATCCTTTCCATCCATTCATCCCTTTGTTCTGGGTCGTAGATTTGCCAGCTATATATATGGCAGCAAATTTATACCCGCCCATGTCTCTTCACTTTACGATACATCTCGGATTTGCTTTTCGATTTGATTTATTCTCCTTGATGACCATTTATCACGACCAGCTTGATCCGCTCTTCTATACCTAATCCTCGATTCATTGTCTCGAGTCTCATACCCACATACCTTTAACGGATCGTGCTATATGTCTTTTAGGTTCAATTGTAATCATTTGGTGTCCTTTTTTTTCTTGATCTCTTGCTCGTGGATAAGTTGTGCTTGATATCATATTGTGAACGATCGCTGGTGATCATACTGCTTACGCCATTGAGTCAGCTTGACATAAGCCATTTACTTTCGTTTTTCCGTCTTGGATTTGAATGATGGCCAAATCGTCGAATACTGGCAAAGAAAAGTTGATCGGTGACGACGAAGAGGTCCTTCAGGCTGTTATCCTTGCCGACAGTTTCAACAAACGATTCAGACCGCTCACAGCGCGTAAACCTCGAGTGAGACGGACGACTTTTGCCTTCATCGTTCCTTCATCATAGCCTATTGATTATCCCTATATAGTGTCTGCTTCCGATCTGCAATGCCCCTTTACTTGACTGGACTTTTGAAAGTCTCGCCCTCGCCGGTGTACAGGAGATCTTCGTAATTTGTCGATCTCATGCAGAACAAGTCAAAGCAGCAATCAGGTATGAGGCTTTGCACTTTCATCGATGCCCCGTTTCATGTTTCTTGCTGCTTTTCAGAGAATCAAAATGGTCAAAATCTGGATCTGGAATCAAGATTACACCCATTTTGACAGCAAAAGAGACATTTTCCCCTGGCGACGCTATGCGCGATATATATACCCGCGGACTGGTCACTAGCGACTTTGTCTTGGTTATGGGAGATCTAGTGAGCAACATTCGTATCGACGAAGTCGTACGGGTACACAAAGAGCGTCGCAAGACGAATAAGGATGCTATCATGACCATGGTCGTGAAAGAAAGCGGGGCAAGGCATCGGACGAAGTGAGTTATTACCTGGGTGGATACGGTTCTCTCCTTATGATTTGTCCAGAGCTCGTGGCGACTCTTCTGTATTTGTTTTGGACCCGCAAACGTCGGAATGCCTGTATTATGAACCTGTTACCGCTTACCCGCCAGCTACCCTGGCGCATGTACCGCGTGAAATACTTGCAGCGCATTCAGAGGTGGAGATTCGGAATGACCTGATAGACTGCTCCATCGATGTGTGTTCTGTTGAGGTCGCTTGATTTTATCTGTCGCTTTTCCTTGCTCTAACGCTTGAGTAGGTTCCATCATTATTTCAGGACAATTTTGATTACTTAGATATTCGGAGAGATTTCGTGCACGGTGTCTTGACATCGGATCTCCTCATGAAGAACATTCATTGTTATGTTGCTAAAGAGGGATATGCTGCACGCGTCAAGGATACGAAAAGTTATGAATCTATCAGGTACTTTTGGAACCTCCGGCGCCCAACTATAATGCTGATATCACATTTTGCAGTAAAGATATCCTCTCTCGATGGACATTTCCGTTGGTTCCCGACGACAATCACCCAAGCGGGCACATATATGAACGTGAACGGGGTAACAAGTATCTGGCAAAAGACCAGACAGTTGTCCTTGCGCGGTAAGCTACTTCTCTCTCACTATCCTACCTTGATAACTCACGAGAACAGGACGTGCAAAATCGGAAATAACACTATGGTTGGCGCTTCAACGCAGATAAACGAAAATGCAGAGATTGTCGCCTCCGTGATTGGATGCAATTGCACTATTGGGACTGGCACCATCATTCGCAATTCGTATATATTCGACGGTACTACAATTGGTTCGAACTGTGTCATTGAACGCAGCATCGTTGGTGCTGGCGTCTCCATCAGGGACAACTCGGTTGTGCAGCGAGGATCCTTGGTGGGTGATGGTGTGATTGTCGGCCCTTCCGCATTGCTTCGACCTTTTGAAAGGCTGTCGAGGAAACGCGATTCAACAGATTCATCGGAAGAGGAAGATTCGGACTTGGAAGACATTGAGGCTTGTAAGTTGTCCATTTTTCTCTTTGACAGTCGCAGGTGGAATGTGTTATATTCAGTGCAAGATTTACCTAAAACTCTTGGCAAGGATTCGAACGCGATTGTATGGCCTATGGGGCCTGCTGATGATGCCGAAGAAGATGATATCGCCACATTTCGGAACGAACGCTTCATGCGTCTTGGTGCGTGACTGTGTGCTAAAGATTCTGTGACCTTTTCAAACGTGTTATACAGGGGATAACGCGTCGGATATAGATGTTTCTGATGACGGCTCTGAGTCTTCAAGCAGTGAAAGTGACTCTGGAGACTCTAGCGATTCCGACAGCGATTCGGGCTCTCTCACTGCATTTACTGATATTTCTTCGTCTCTCAATCATCCTGCTGGGACACCAATGGCGGAGTCAGAGTTTCAAACGGAGGTCAAACAATCGCTGGAACGCGCATTCGCAGAAGGCCATTCGATTGACAACGCAGCAGTCGAACTCAAAACGCTACGAATGGCAAGTAATGTACCATTGACACGCGTACGAGAAGCTGTGGTAGGTGCAATCGTGGAGAAGATCCAGATTGTGGACGGTGGGTCGGTCGCACAACGCAAAGAGATATCATCTGTTGTCAGTCGGTGGGGAGGCCTCATCGACAAGATCGGAGGTGTTGATCCAATAGAGACTGTGTCAACGCTACAGGTATGCATAGCATAATATGGAGAGTGATATCTAATGCATCTCGACGTCCCCCAGAGTCATTGCGCAACTTCAAAACGATTACCTTTGTTTGGGCAAATACTCGCTGCATTATACCAGGATGACATTGTAGATGAAGATGACATCCGAAAATGGCATAAGTTGCCAATTGCTCGGGGCGAGGGGGTGAAGGTCAAGGATGATGTCCTTGAAAATTTGAAAAAGTGCTGGACTATCGGCGCGCATATGATTAAACAATTTGACGAACAAGAAAGCGACGAGGACGGTGACGAGGATGAGGATGAGGACGAGAGTGATAGCATGGCAAGCGATGCAACGGAGCAAGAGGAAGTAGGAGAAGAGAGTAATGTCAACGTTCCTCCAAGGCAGATAGGTGTCGATGCCAGTGCTGGAAAAACGGCAACGCCATGTATCACAGGTAAAGAGATGGTTGCAGATCTTTCCTCGGAGGAAAACGCTAGTGCAGACGAGGGTAGTGAGGAAGAGGTGAGCGAAGAAGAGTGCGAATTGGGAAGACATTAAGCTTCCAGTCCATCGCGATATTGTTTTAGGAGATCTACTTAATTTAGAAGCACAACGCGGTCTTCTTGAAGGGCATTGAAATCAGAAAAATGATCATTGTCTCGTCACGAGGATTCTATGACGAGGACGGATCGGACAAGAGGTTGGTCCACAGTCGAAAAATTTGGGCATCAAAGTTGCAACATTGTAGACGTATTATAAGTGTATTACGTATGTTTTTCAATAAGAAAGGGGTATTTATGCTCTGAACGAACGGTGGAACGTCCATATCGTTCTAATACTTTAGGATGACATAAAGTGCTGGGGAGAAATGAGGACCGAGATAGTAAACGAAGTCGAGCCGGCACACCGTGAATGATACCAGGACTAGAAAAATTTAGTAATGGTTGTGGCGGAAGACGATGGGATGCTCACATGTAGCCCAGGATGGTAAGGAGAATATTTATCAACTGGAAGACGTGGGTGAATGGTAATAAACAAGGCAAACTAGACACGCTAACGTACGAGGTCGACGCCGCAACCACGCTCAAAGAAGACACCCAGCGGAGGGAGGAAGATTGCGAGTATGATCTAAAGGAAGGAGTCATGGCTGGAAAAGAGAAAAAGAGGACCGGGTGACCTTGCAGATGTCCGAGGTCGTGAAAGCCATGAGTGGGTGTAGTGCATGCGTCCAGGCGCACTATATACGATGTCAGACGATGACATCATGCATGCACTGGTGTGACTTTGTGACAGGATGGAGTTTGTGGACATCGCATACACCACAGAGGGCGCTGACAAGCTGCGCCAGCTCGACTTGTATCTTCCTCCAGATGCCGTCCCTGCTGGACCGCGTCCCCTTCTTGTCTTTGTCCATGGCGGCGCTTGGCGTTCGTAAGCATTTTTGTTTCTGTCCTGCCCCCTTGTCCTCATTCCCACAGCGAGGACAAGCGCGATCACAAAAAACTTGCTCGTGATCTCGCAGCTGCTACCCGTCTCCCCGTTGCTGTGACCAACTATCGCCTAACTCCGCGCGATCCTTCTGGTAACGATCACTTTCGTCACCCCGGTCACTCCGAGGACGTCCTTGACGCCCTCCGTTTCCTTACCACTTGGCCCGGCCCACCTGAAGCTGGCCAGCTCTATGATCCACACTCTTTATATCTTATTGGCCACAGCTGCTCTGCGCACATGCTCTCGTCTATCTTTCTGGATTCTTCCTCTATCTCGCCATCTTTGACCCCACCCCCACATCTTTTCCGAGCAGTCAAGGCTATTATTATGTCGGAAGGTATATATGACCTCGATCTCCTTATCTCATCGTTTCCTACATATCATGCGTGGTTCATACGCCCCACATTTGGCCATCATAATTCCTATGCCGCCTATTCAACAGCGAAGCTTTCGTTGATCGATACCCACATCAAGTGGCTCATTATTCATTCTAAAGGGGACACCCTTGTCGACTTGCCTCAAAGCGAGATGATGTATCAACATCTCTGCACCTTGTATGGAGATCAGGCTACTACACACATTCATCACAACACGGATCGTCTCGACAACGAGCATAACGATATTCTGCTGGGCCCCGATTATGTTGACATTATAAAAGATTTTATATCCAAACTTGATGTTTAAAAAAATTATCTTTTCCTGTTATTTTAATCAATCAATTCTTTGAATGCCTCCTCCAAGTAGTGCACTGCCTGTTCGCAATCAACAACCGTGTTGTACAACGGTGCGGGTGCCAAGCGGATCACGTCCGGTTCCCTCTCATCTCCAATGACGCCATAACTCGATAATCCCGCAAATATCTTTTGCATTACTCCTGATCCAACGGGTAAAAACAGTAAAGAAAGCTGCGCGCCACGTTGTGACGCATCATTTGGTGTGATAATCGTAAATCTTGGTTCGCCACTGCCTGGTTGTGGGTAGAGCTGCCTCACTTCGTCAGGCGGTACAAAATACTTCGACTTCCTTAGAAGACTTTCGAGGGTCCCCGTTAGTAATAAAGACCTTTCCCTGATGGGCTTCATCATCCCCGCCTCTTCGAATAGCTGAAGAGATCCCAAAAGGGAGGCAAGAGCAAGAATACAGGGGTTCGATTGTTGGAATCCCTGGGCACCAACTATCGGAGAAAATTTCGCCGGCATCTCAAAGCGTGTCGTAAGCTCGTGCCCCCACCACCCAGCAAATCTATTAATATGTGCATAATTAAGCAAAGTAAAATGGACGAAGTGTTCCGAGTACCCACTTCGGGAGCTTAACATTGTTCCACTTTTCGTGGACGAATAGGCCTGCAATGCCACCCGGGCTCGAGTTAAGGTATTTGTACGTGCACCAGACTGCAAAGTCTACATCCCAATCATGCAGGCCTAAAGGGACATTTCCGACTGCATGGGCAAGATCCCATCCACAAATACAGCCCTACAAATGAGGATCAGATTTTTCGCAAGCTTTAAGCATCCAAGGTGCGACGTAAAAGGGGGTTTTTATGCTCTCATACCTGCTCTTTAGCTTTTCGTGTGATGGATTCCATCGGGAACCACTGACCGGTGTAGTATTGTACTCCACTAAAGAGAACAAGTGCGATGGAGGGTCCTTCCTTTGCAATTATTTCCAGAATATCCTCTTCCCGAAGGGTATATTCGCCTTCTCTGGGAGATACCTCAATAATAGTAGTTGCAGGATCCAGATCGTGGGCTTTGACCTGAGATGCAAATGCGTACTTCCGTGGGACTATGGTGTCAGTAACCTTCATCCGCGAGGTGAAAGAATTCTTTAGGACCCACTTGATCCGAGGGAAAGGCCTTGGCTTCGCACAGGATCTTAAAACGGTCTGCAGTCGGTTTGTAAAAGGAATCCATCATGAGATGCAGATTGCTCGTCAACGTGCCCATGCAAGCGACTTCTTTCTCGTTGGCCCCTTTTGCAAACCGTTGAATCCCAGATAACTATGTCAAATTTCGATGCTTACCTACGATTTTTGCCATCAATGGATTGAGTTTGTCTGTGAATTTTACCCATGGCCTATCGTGTGGATGCCGGAAATGGCCCACAACTCCACTGTGGCGGATGTTCGGGCAATAGTAGATGATGATAGTTGGTGACTCACTGTGTGCCCCAAACTGTGAGTTCTTCCTGGGTAAGAGCGACAGAACGCCGAGATGGGAGCCCAAGAGAGTTTCCACAAAGATAGATAACGCTGCTTTCTAGATTCGTATGATGAGTTCAGTATGGCATAGTGTTCGCGGTGACTTGCCGACATCAGTCCGAGACTGTGCTTTCGCACATTTGTTGGTAGGAAAAATAAAGTCAGAGCCCAGAGATGAAATGGAATTGCTAGATTCGACCATCTTTGCAAGTAAGATAAAGGAGTAATGCAGGTCGAGGATCCGATCAGAGATTAGATTGCGTCATTCACCCTGAACTCGATCAAAAATTTGAATGTTGGTCCAATATGCCCTCAATTCCTCGAAAGGTCGTCGTGGTTGGTGCCGGTCCGGTGGGATGCCTCGCTGCGATGGCCTTTGCCAAGCAAGGCTGGAAAGTCGAGGTCTTTGAAGGACGTTCAGGTAAGCAGATGAGAAAGTCGGCCTACTGACTCAACCTCACGCTCCAAGCGAAGATATACGCCTCCCTTCATCCAAGGCAGCCAACCAGCAGCGCTCGATTAATCTGGCCATGTCCCATCGTGGAATAGCCGCTCTGGAAGCCGTTGATCTGGGACTCACACAGCGATTTATGGACACTGTCATTCCCATGCGCGGGCGCATGATCCACAGCCAAAATGGCGACCTTGACAGTCAGCTCTACGATAAAGATGGACAGGTAAACCTTGGTCTCGACTATTATATAGGTGTTCTGAGCCCGATTTCGGCTGTACAGTGCATTAATTCTATCGACCGTGCATTGCTCAATGAAGTGTTATTGGAGGCAGCTACTGCAACAGGAAATATCTCGATTTTATTTGAACATAAAGTTATTGCTGCAGATTTCAACGAAAAGCGTATCTCCGTAGAAAAATCTGAATCAGGGGAACAGTTCTCAGTTGACTTTGATCTTTGCATTGGCGCAGATGGTAGCTATTCGATTATTCGACGACAAATGATGAGGGTTGTCAGGTGGGCGTGCTTCTTATCTAGTTTTAATCTTTTCTCATCGATGGCCTGCTTCCCGTCGATTGTATCCGTCAGAATGGATTATCAGCAGGAATACATCAAACATGAATATGTCGAATTGAAAATGCCGACAGGTATCGATGCTAACGGCAAGGCGACGTTTCTCCTTGATCCAAATCACCTTCATATTTGGCCGCGTCATTCTTTCATGTTAATTGCCTTGCCTAACAAGGTACAAGTCTTATCATACTCCACAGCATGATTTATTCAGGTGTTTTTTGATGGACAGGATAAAACATTTACTTGTACACTTTTCGCTCCTACCTCGGACTTTGATCGTCTTGATTCACCAGAGGTCATATTAGCGTGGTTTAAACTGTACTTCCCCGATGCCTTGTCTATGATAGGTGAGAAAAACCTCGTGGAAGATTTCACGCGTAATCCACGTAGTCCGTTGATATGCACCAAGGTAAATTCAGCTGCCTAACAAACTATCAAAATAATTGATTTGAAGATTTTAAAAAAAATTTACAGTCCAAACCTTATCATTTTAAGGATTGTGTCATTATTCTAGGAGATGCCGCACATTCGATGGTTCCATTCTACGGACAGGGACTTAATTGCGGTCTCGAAGATGTCAGAATATTGATGACTCTCCTACTTCAGGAGGGCGTCGAGCCGACGGCGCCATCATTTAAGGTTGGGTCAACCATTGGCATCGATCAAGACTTGGCCCGTGCTCTCGACCGATATTCAGACACCCGGCATGAAGATCTCATCGCCATCTGCGACTTGGCTATGGATAACTAGTGTGTTCCCTGTTTACCTTTTCGGTTTCTCATGAGCCTGACGCGTGTTAGTGTGGAAATGAGGCACAACGTGACGACTCCGATTTATCGATTGAAGAAAACATTGGACAACATTCTTTATTCCTTAAGTTCTAGATCAATTGTTTCTCTATCTTCTCTCGGACCGCTACTGTCTCGTGTCCCATACCCGCCAGGAGAACCGACAGGTTGGATACCATTATACACTATGATAACCTTCCGTCCAGATATCAATTACGCTTCAGCAAAGAAGAGAGCTATACGACAGGCAAACATTATAGAACGTCTATGCTGGGTATCATTGGCGTCGATTGGTGTGGCAGCATTGTGTTTTTTCGGATGTCGTTAGTACTATGTACACAGTAGGTCAAGGTTAAACCTTGTAGTTCGGAGTGGTCCTCGGCCTTCTGAATGCATCCATTATATACAATATGGCCTCCAAATCGCTCGTCATTTTAGGTTTTTCTCATACTCGGCTACTGCTTCGGAGATGCAGCTCGACAATCACAATTTGGCACGAGGCTCGCGCCAGCTTCTGTCTGCATTGAACAGAAAGGAGCGATGGTATATAAAATACGTATACAGCGCAATAATATCCGAAAAATGTTCAACGGTAGTATAACAAGGGAAATCGTGAAAGAGATGCGTAATGGGTCATGATTGCGAACATTAGCTAAAAAACAACCGGACTATAAGGCTGTGACAGCAAGAGAAAAACTAGCAGCCTGTATGGAAAAAGGACGGGAAAACATGGACAAAAAATAGAGGGCTCAGCTGACTAGTCCGCTGCCTTCTTAGGCCGACCCCGCTTCTTCTTCGCACTGGACTCAGTGGCTTCGCCACTGCCTCCGGCGTCATCGCCGGTCTCAGGTTTAAGATTTTTTGGAGGACGACCTCGTTTCCGTTTGGTGGGGGGTTCGGTGTCAGCCTCACCTTCAGGTTTCTTTTCCTGTGAAAGTGTGTCAGAAATATTTCGAGGAAGTTGCTAGAAGGACACGTTTGTGAGAAATGCGACAGATGAAGGGAACTAACCTTCGGTGGACGGCCTCTCTTGCGAGGAGTGACTGCACTGGATGATCCCGACGTGCCCACGGCAGTCATACCTGGCCGCTTATTCTTGCTGCCTTTTGGACGCCCCCTGCCGCGTTTTACAGGAGCATCTTTCACGGCAGTGTCTATATATGGAAAGTGTGGAACAACGAGCACAATCAGTAAAAATCAGGGGACGACGCGGTGCGGTGGGTCCAAGTAAAGAGAGAGCAACTCACCACTCTCATTATTACCGCCAGTCGGTTCATCAAGCTCGTCGAGATTCTGCTTATCATCGCCTTCGTCCTGGGGGTCTTGGGTGGAGGACGACATGGACTAGGGTGTGTGAGGGGCGGAAGGGGCTGTTAGGAATGCACGAGCACTGGGACAGTGGCTGGTTGGAGAGAGAGCGCTCAAGTGGGGAAAAGGCAGTCTGGACCGGGCTTTAATGAAGAAATTGAGGACCGAATATAGAAGAATTCGAAAATGAATTGTTGTCGTATAGTGAGCCAATCGCAAAGTATTACTATTATCGTTCAGCAATCATCCTGTTGGACGGAAATTACCCCTGATTTTGGGGGGTGGTCCTCACGTAATGAGAATAAAGATGTGTGGTCAAACTACAAAATCCAGATTTGGAGGAGAGGACTCACGACGTGAGGAAAGCACATGGATATTCCAACGACAGGCCCCTTTTCCAGGAATTAATATTCCCGCCGCCGATCCGGCCTCAGCGACCGCACCGACGTCCCTCTTTAGGAAACTCGGTCCCAGCCGCGGAGTTGTGCCAGTTGGAAACGTGGAATTCTTTAAGCTTATAGCTCAGCCTCCACCACCATGCGCCTCCTCTTCGCCGCCGCCCTTGCCGCCCCCATCCACGCCGCCCGCTTCCTCCACTCCCTCCCCGACGACGCCCATGCCTTCCCCAAGCACCGCGTCGTCTTCCTCAACCGTCTCCCGCTCCATCCAGACACCGCACACCGCTGGCTCGCCCATGGACTGCGCGGCGGTGAGCTCGAGTTCCTCGACCAGCCCTGGACAGACAGTCTCGACAGTCTCGACCTAACACCCCAAGTGCCACCCTTCATCCTTCTAGCGTCCTCATCTCACGCCTATTTCTAGCCCTCCGTTAATTACACCCTCGAACAAATGAAATTGGGTCCCAAAGACTCGTATCTGTGCCTCATCCCAAGAGCAGACGCGGCCGTACAACATGTATCGAATGACGATCCTACTGATCTCGACTCCGTTCCTTCACGGAGCTGGTCCCTCCTTCAGCCGTTGTCTGGGACTTGTCTTTACGTACGTCCGCGATTTCCTTTCGAGACTCAACTCCATCCTTACTTTACGTCCCAAGCATCGGCAAGGCTGGTGGACTTATTCCTACTGCCACAATCAAGAAATTAGACAGTTCAAAGAAGCCACAAATTCTGCAGGTAATTCTTCCTTCTCTCCTTCTTTTTCCCTTGGCGGGGTCTTTTCCTGGCCCTGGCCCTTCCGTATCTAGTCGGACCTCGGCTTGATTGTCACATCTCGCCGTGCTTTCGTTACTCACCAAGGCTTTTTCATTAATCTGATTATTGATTCCAGGAGGGCATAGACCACCGCAAGAAGACTCTGGTGTAAGAAATTTAATTTAGGCACTTCGATCTCTAAATAGAGTGCCTTCACAGTGGGAATCCTTCACATTGGGCAAAGCACCCCAACCTGGCGCCGACCTTACTGTTGCAGAGCGAAATGCTCAGACCAATCTTGAGCTTGTGCGGAATGCTGGATCACGCTATCTTGTTCAAAAATGGAGCGATGGAACGCTCTGTGACAAGACACACAGACCTCGTGAAGTAGAAGTTCAGGTATGATCATCTGACCAGCTTGTTTCCCCTTGCGGGCCGATTTCTCTTCTCTACCTAACCCATCTAATTCCAGTTTCACTGCTCAATGACGATGACGGATACAATACTTTTTGTAAAGGAAGCCAAGACGTGCTCCTACGTGCTCGTGATCAACACGCCGCGGCTCTGTGGCGAGCCCGGCTTCAAGTCCTATCGGGATACGAGCGAGGAGAACCAGATCCGCTGCCGTGAAATTTTCGATCCGCAAGAGTCCGGCCGCACCACAGATGCATTCGACGATGTCCCTGACTTGCTCGACTATCCCGTTAAAGTCCCGCGGCGCAAACCCGTTCTACCTGCTGCGCCCGCAAGAGAAGCGCCAAACGATGCTGTCGGTAGTCTTGGGGTCGGTGACAAGGCCGAAATACTGCGCAAAGCCCTTGGGGTTCTGACGGGCGGTAAGGATGGCAAGGTGGCGCTGCAAGAAATTGCAGCGGACGAGAACGGGGTCGTGTTTGAGTTTGTGGAAGAAATTGACATGTCTGAAGAGAATCCATTGACGATGGAGAAGCTTCAAGAAACGTTGCGGGCTGCGGGCTACGACATCAAAGCTAAGCTTTCTGCGGGAAAAAAGGGAGATAGGGCGCCAGAAAAAGAAAAGGATCGTGATACCACAAAAAAGAATAAAAAAACAGTAAAACGATGGCCCTGGCACGAGGAGTTGTGATTTGTGTTAAACCGGAACTTTGCTATTTTTCAGGAATTATAGATTGTAACGCTAATCTGATTCTCGTTAATGTAATTTTATAATTTTCTTCACGATGCTATTGACTAGAAGGACTCCATAATATTCGAGAATGCTTTTAGATTAGTTGTGAAACAAAAGCTTCCCGCCACATTCAGTGCTTCTAGATCAAAAATCAGAAAATCCACAAGCACAACTTTTGAATTAAACTCTTCAGTGCGTATTAATCAAGAACATCTCGGCACTTAAACAGCATGAGGAAACTCCTGCAACTACCTGGGATCAGATCTGACAAGATTACCTTGGGAGCTAAAAAAAAAAGAAGCAGTTTCGTGATATGTGCTGGCCATAATCAATGGTCGCTATATTTCTGGGCACGAACAGAAAATTAATTTCTCGCAAAATTGCGGTCAAATTTTTTTTTTCTTTTTTTTTTTCATTTCCTTGGTTAGTTGATATGAGTGACCGGAGCTCCATACTTAATCTCTACTTGACCTCCGCGCTCATCGTCACTTTCGCCACCCCGATTGATCTCATTTAATTCATTCAAGTTCCGGGGAGGGGGGTATCATCAAAAAAAAGAAAAGACAATTTGACGAGAATAAAAAAATAAAAAAAATATTAGTACATATTTGATTTCTCTATGGAAAAGAGGGGTAATAGGGAGATACATAAACAACGTGCAGGAAGACGGTGTGAGAGCAAAGCGGAGATAGCGGGAAATTGATGATTGTAATAGGCAGGTAGGTAGGGAGTAGTAATGACAGATGCGGTTTAAATAATCCAAAAAGTGTCCGTATTGAAAGGTGCGGCACACCTGGGATGCGAAAGAAATATAGAAAAATGAATGTCGAAAAAAAAGAGGGATATGGAGGAAGAACATATGGGAAATAAATCACTCGTACGTTTCGAAATGTGGAAGAATCGAAAAAGAAATGGATGTATAAAGATGAAATCGTTATTATATAAAGTAGATATGACGATAGAAATGATGAGCGTAGTGGGACCGCGCAGCGTAGACACGTCGTCCGTCGAGATCCCAAAGCGGACCATTCAGAAGAATCGCCGCTTACTCGTCTTCTTGTCATCCTCGGTGACCTTGATGTGCACATGCCCAGGTTCCACGTCTGTTCGCGAGCACGGTACAATACTCTTAAGCCATTCATCGCCTTCGTCCTCTTCATCCGAGTCATAATCATCATGGTCGACACAATGACCGCCGTTGCTGTCTGACTTGCTCCCTGTTCCATCGCGATGGTGATGTACAGACGTATCACACCCACATAGCAATCCACTCGTCTTGCCCTTGCCTTTGAGTAGATCCGTCAGCGTACAGCGTGATGACGGTTCAATGAAAAGCATGCGTAGGAGGGCGGATCGTGTTTCGCGCGGCAAGAGACGGAATATCGACTCTGCGCCTCCACCATGATATGTCACGACGCTGTCCGTACGCTGTCGCGTCTTGGGGACAGTGGAAAGGGAAACAGGAACAGAAGGTGTTGATTCGGCAATGCGAGGCAACTGGGTATTCTCGTCGTCATTATTCACCGTTGCTGTGAACGTTGAAGCACGTGTGCGGTGAGTCGCAGATGTACGTGGGGGAGATAGGTGGCCGTTCACGGAGGGGCTCGGGAGGGATTCTGTCGATTGGCCGGGACGTGCAAACTGGAGGACAGATGGATCCATCTCGCGCGGACTCTCTGCCTGCCTTAGATCGCTGCTGCCAAAAATGGGGAGTGCAGCCATGCTGTGCGAGTGATGTTGGTGTTGTGCAACCTTATCATGGCGAGGATCATCGGCAGAAACAGCAGTTGGTGTTGTGAGGTGCGAGTTGAGTGAGGGAGAGCGATGGTCGTCGCTTAGGGGACGGGATGGCGGATCGGTAATGGCTGTTGAATCGGTAGATGCCGAGGTGAGAATGGAGGCGTTTTCTGATGAATTGGTGGTGCTGGCGCTGGAAGAACGGGCCTCGGGCTGTGGAGTTCCAGTACTAGAGGAGCGCTCGCGTATTGGAGGGGGTTTGTGGAGAGAGGACAGGGATGGCGGAAGGGTGACACCTCGTTCAGGTAGATTCCGAGGAGTGCTGACATCCGGAATGGGGAGCCGAGGCTTGGCTGGCTTGGGTTCGGGCTTGAGTGAAAGATCGGGATGAGCATGTACGAAAGCTCGGAAGCTTGGGTCTGTCTTGGGATCAGGGATCTTCCAAGGGAAACGCCTGAGGACCATGCACATGAAAATGATGGCCACGCTCCAGACGTCAGTCTTTCTGGGGTCATAGGAGTCGTTGCTGAGGACTTCGGGGGCAAGATATGGGTCGCTGCCGACGACGCCTGTTGCTGGGGTGTGGGCCTTGCCGGGATAGTGGAAGACGGTGGCGGTGCCGAAATCAATGAGCTTGACGACGTTGTCATGTGTCATGACACAGTTGTCGAGCTTGAGATCGCGATGTGCAAGGCCGAGTTCGTGGAGATACTCGACGCCGTCGCAGATCTGGCGAAAGACACAGTAGATTTCTGGGCGGCACATTTTGCCTGACATGACGACGTTGAAGAGGTCAAAGGGAGCATACTCCATGACCTGGGAGGGATGAATGTGATGAAGAGAGGTGTATGGAGGGAAATTACCTCGTAGAAGAGCCCGTGGTCCGAGACAATGTCAAAGGTCTCAATGATGTTTGGGTGCTTGAGGGTGGAGCCGACGCAAAACTCGGCGGTGACCTTTTTCTGGTACTCCTTTTCGGACTCACCAGAGCGTTTTGGCCTGAACTCCTTGGCGGCGTAGACGACAGCGCCGTTCTTTGGGCTGCTCTTGATGAGACGGACAGTGCCACCTGCACCGCTGCCCAGGACACGGCCGAGCTTGCCGTACTTTTTTGAGAGATGGACCTGGGGGTATGGAGGGGTGGTTGGGGAGGGGACGGGGGAGGGGGGTGTTGGAGGACGGTGGTGGTGGTGGGGAGGAGGCCGGTCCTTGGACTGCCTGATAGAAGGGTCGTGGGGAATGTGGTGTACGAGGAAGCGCTTGAGGTCGTTGAGGGGCCCGTGCATTGAGGCGGGCATTGGTGGAGGTAGTGGAGAGAAAAGCAAGATTGGATTGAATGTCTTCTGTCTATGACAAACACAGACTCCGTCATCCACCCCGATCCCTGTCGGCCTCGTCCGGTCCGACCACTGCCGCTCACCCAACGTCCTCTGCCTCCCGCTTCCGCTTCATTTCCCGCGAAACTCTGTGTTGTGCAGCCTCGTGCTTCCCCAATTCGGCCGGCACCTTCGACACCGGGCTCTTGCTGATCTCTGCTCCACCAGTTAGCACACTTCTCCTCACAGCTCCTCCTCTTACCTTGCTTCAGATCGTACCTGCCATCATATTAGCTTAATTGGCCAAGATAAGCACAGACACACCCACATGACTTCCTCGTCATCATTCGTCAAGAATGTAATCGCTGTGCCTAGTTTCCCAGCACGTCCAGTCCGTCCTAAGCGAGGTCAGCACACGTGCACAATTCCTCTGAGCCGACCATACCAATCCGATGCACATATGCTTCAATTGTGCTCGCCATCTGGAAATTGATCACCAGCGACACGTCCTGCACGTCAATACCGCGTCCTGCCAAATCAGTCGCCACCAGCACATCGCTCTCTCCGCTCCGCAGCGACTGCAACGCCGCCTCTCGTCCCTCCTGGTTCTTCCCAGAGTGCAGCGTCGCTGCATTCCACTGCTTATCGTCAGCCAAGCCATCTTTCAGGAAAAACCTTCTAGCACCTACCCCCGCACGTGAGAGATCTTTCGCCACCATATCTGCCGTCTTCTTCTGGTTTACAAACACAATGATCGGCGATGCATATTGCCCACTATTGAGAATTTCCAGCAGCCTGAGTCTGTAAAAAAAA